>JAJQOW010000301.1:0-136096 GCA_037975125.1 Latrodectus hesperus
AAAATTAAGTCATTACCAATTATTTATATATATATATATATATATATATATATATATATATATATATATATATATATATATATATATATATATATATATATATATATATATATATATATATATATATATATATATATATATATATATATATATATATGTATATATATATATATATATATATATATATATATATATATATATATATATATATATATATATATATATATATATATATATATATATATATATATATATATATATATATATATATATATATATATATATATATATATATATATATATATATATATATATATATATATATATATATATATATATATATATTTATTTATTTATATATAATATACCGGGTGATCTAAAAGTACGGACGGACGAACTTTAAAAATGAATAATTCGAAAACGAATCACGATACAAAGATGCGGTTTGCACCAAACGGATGGAGAAAAAAAAAGGGTTTTGTGTGGCAATGAAAAGAAAATAGTTCTGTTGGTGATCAACAGATGGCGCTGTCGAATTTCTGATGTAGGATTATGCAAAGCAACAAACGATATAAAAAGAAGCAACTGCAGCAGATAATGGTAGTTGAAGCTGGTATGCATCGAAATGCTGTCCATAGTTGAGAAAACCCTCTTAGTTAAACTGTTTTATAAGAAATTTCTTAAAGTGCCAATGCGGCATTGCGAGCATATCGCTACATGAAGGGTATGCGAGAAAGCAAAGGACCAATAACGTCTTCTGCATGGAACAAAATTGTGAAAAAATTTGAAGCTACAGGTTCTTTGGCGTCACGTCAAGGAAGTGGATGTCCCTCAACTACAGCTGCTGTTGCCACGATAGTGGAGCAGAAGGTGCAAGCCATGTCAGCTGTTGCTGCACATGGGGAGTGCAGTGCTCGAGAAGTTTCGAGGCCGACAGGAGTGTCGTACGGAAGTGTCTGGAGAGCGCTGCGAGTAACTTTGCAACGGTATCCCTACAAGTTGCAATATAACCAAGAACTGAAACCTCCTGACTTCGACTCTCGCCAACATTTTGCGAATTTGGTCTTCAATAAGATGGAAGAGCAGCACGACTGGCTTCACACTGTGCTTTGGACAGATGAAGCACATTTAAGCACGCATGGCTTCCAAGATCTCCCGATCTCACACCTTGTGACTTTTGGCTGTAGGGCTTCTTGAAATCAAAAGTGTACCGCGACCCGACATCACTAGTGGCACTGAAAGATGCCATCCGCCAAAATGTGTCTGCCATAACGCAAGAAATGCTACTAAATGCTGTGAATGATGTGGTGACTCGTCTCACTTTTACTTCTGAATGATGGACAGCACATTAAACATTTACTGTAGTAAGTACTAATTAACTGTAATTAATCTGATTTCATTAATCATTGTTTCATTTGTAAATCATCTTTTGTTGCAATAAAACACTATAGGGCCATCTGTTGGTTGCCAACAGAACTATTTTTTTCATTGCCACACAAAACCCGGATTTTTTTCCATGCGTTTGGTGCAAGCCGCATCTTTGTATCGTGATTCGTTTTCGAATTATTCATTTTTAAAGTTCGTCCTGACTTTTGGATCACCCGGTATATATATACACTACTGGCCATTACATTTGCTACACACAGTAGGAATGCAAATAACAGAACGATATTTATTGGACACATACATTATAGTGGAAAGAACAAGTGATTAGATTTACAGGAAATTAGAATGTATAGATCTTGAGAAATCAGTACCCAGAGCAGCCACCTCTGGCTGCAATAACAGCATTTATCCGCCTAGGCATGGAGTCAAACAGAGATTGTATGGCATGTACGGGAATCTCAGTCCATGCAGCTTCAACACTATGCCACAGTTCATCGACAATAGGGGATGGTGAGTGATCCAATCGCTCGGCAACCATTGACCACACGTTCTCAATTGGCGACACATCAGGAGAACGTGCTGGCCAGGGTAACAATCAATCCTGTTCTGTATCAAGGCAGTTCAGAACAGTAAAGACACCATATGGTCGTGCATTATCCTGTTGAAACAAAGCATTAGGAAGGCCTCGAAGATAGGGCAGAGCCACTGGCCTTAACACATCGGAAATGTAACAGTTGCTGTTCAAAGTGCCGGTAATGCGAACAAGAGGTGATCGAGACGTATATCCAATGGCACCCCATACCATCACTCCAGCAGATGGGCCAGTATGGTTGTCCAATGCAAGCTGGCAATGCTCCTTCTCCACGATGCATCCAAACACGGATGCGGCCATCATGGTCCTGTATCAAGAACCGAAATTCATCTGTAAAGATGACGTGATGCCATTCCCACGTCCAGGTTCGTCGCTGATCACACCATTGAAGGTACTCCTGTCTGTGACGCAGCGTCAATGGTAGCCGAAGCCATGGTCACCGTGCAGACAATCCATGCTGCTGCAAACGTCATCGAACTGTTCGAGCAGAAACTTTTTGCCTTCCAAATAACTCCATTTCTCGACTCAGGGTTCGTGTCGTGGCTGTTCGATCCCTTGTGACCATACCGATAAGACGTCTGTCTTCTCTGCTGTTAGTGATGGGGGGTCACTGAGATCCTGCATGACGTTCCGTATGATTGTCCTAAACCCATCGATTCAATATTCTGCTAACAGTCATGGGATCTCGACCGATGCGAGCAGCAATATTGCGGTACGATAAACTGCAATCCCTGTAAGCTATAATTCTTCCCCGATCAAAGTCAGACACGTCCTGATAGGCATTTCTTCTTCTTACATGAGGCATTACAACAACTTGCCGAAAACAACGTTGAAACGAAAATTGAGTATGAGAAAACTGCTGCCAAATCTCTGGTTTTATACAAATTGTAGATGTCGCTAATGTCGCCTGCTTTGTATGAATGAGCTGAAAATCTAATCACAGCAAGTTCTACCTGTCATGCAAATTTCACGTGTGTGGTGTGCCGCTTTCCTGGTGTAGCAATTTTAATGGCCAGTAGTGTGTGTGTACATATATATATATATATATATATATATATATATATATATATATATATATATATATATATATATATATATATATATATATATATATACTTATAATAGTTTGCTTTTAATCTATAAATTTATTATATTTAATTTCTATTTATCTGTTCACACATGTAATTATTTTACTTTCTTATTTGGTCTGTTTCACTGAGAATAGGCTCACTATGAGCAAATTAAACACTCTTTATAAAATGTGATTATTACTATTTTAACTTTTTCCTAACCTCTTTTTAATATTTTCTTTATAGCCGCTATTTTCAACTTAAATTTTTGAGAGAATTTATAGTTGTTATCCTGTCCATGGTTACAATGCTGAGTTATCTGATGAATGGTTAGCATACTTGAATGTGTGTGGTTTAATATTTCAAGTAATCGTTAACCCACTTAAACTTTGATGTTTGCATTGTCTGAGTATCTGTAGTTGTTTATAGATTGTTGTCTGATTAGGTTTAATGTGTAATAATTGTGAAACAAAGAAATCATACAACATAGCCTAAATAACCATTGTTACCATTATTATCCAATAAATATCAAAACCATGTTAGTTTACTTTAATTTTTCTCTGTTCTTATCTTTTTCTTCTTAAAATTTCATTTTTTTTATTTTATTGTATGAATGAAAGCTGTTGTAAAGAGTTTTGGTTTTCTATTTACATTTTTCATTATAAATGAATTCCCTAAAATATTACAATTAACTGCTTAATTTTTTTAAGTTCACTACAAATATATTATTACATAATTTATCATTGCAATTAAAAGGTGTTAGTTTCATATGGGAATACTGATATTGTGATTTTATCTAATTAATTTTACATTTATTTAAAAATGTAACATATTAAAGTGAAAATATATTATTTGAATGTCAATAAAAACAAAATATTAATCGTGGTTCAATTCGAATATTGATTAAACGCTTCATGTGGATTAAATTGATGATGATAATGGCTCTACATATTAGTGGTGCTCTTTTAATTAATTCAAAATTTAATAGCCACAGTTTAGAATGTCATATTATCCCATTCGACTCAGAACATGCAAGATTAATTGATACATAGTTGCTGTGCTACGATAATCAGTGTAGTAGACCAAATTAAACGACACTTTACAAATAAAGTATTTCCGTAACGATATTTAATGAACTAATTAACTACTCATATTAATATATAATTGCAACTATAAAAGATTTATAAGCATGATTATGAGATTATACTAAAATTGCTAAGAGAAATTTAAGCACACACATATATTAAAAGAATGTGATGAAATGATGCATTGTCTCAAATTTAACTTTAGATTTATACAAACTATCATTTCTGAGGATAAAAAACGCATTTATATGAAAAATAATGACATTCAAAATCAATATCATATTTCTGAGCTATTTTTGATGAGCATATAAAATCATCAAACTTATATGACTTAAAATCATTTAAATTTATACACACATTTTTGCACATAAATAGCACTACTTTCTGATATCCTGCACCTTAATTTTTTCAATTCAATTTTTCACATTTTTTTATAAACATAGATTAGAATAAATAGGAGTATGCAGTATCAGGAGGAATTACATGACTTCATAAAGAATAATAATTGTTTTAAAATAACGAATACAATATTCATCTCTATTCGCATTCGATTTTTTATGTAAATGTTGTCCCTAATTGAGAATTTTAGAAAAGCTCCAGAAATTTGTCATTTGAATCTCATTTTAATAAGCAGTGTAATAAATTAAAACACTGAAATTGAAATTTGTACTTCATAATAACATAATACGACAATATAGTTTGTGTTCGGCGGATAGAAATTAGGATATTAAGAATGTTTAATTTTTTCTAAGTGATGAATCTTCAATATTCTTAATGTGAAAACAGTCATATAAAAAAACCAGCAAATTATAAGAAGTTCAAATTTTGATTTATTAGAATAAGAATATATATTATAGAAAAACTAGATTGCTAAAACGCTCTTAAAGCAATTGTTTAACTAGAAATTGGGAAGAAAATCTATGAGGAAAAAAACGAAAACCATATTTTATTCAAAGTCAATGACTTTTCCTTAAAATAAGTAGAATAATTGAATAAAAAACATCTTAAGAAAAATAACAATAATGGAAACAATTTAAATTACTTTATTTACAACCTATTTTATTTCAGTTCACAAGCCTCTTATATAATTGAGAAAATAAGTTTAACTTCTTTAATTTAATAAATTGAATTAATGTTTATACTATAATCAAGTTTTATTTTTCAAAAATAGTCAGAAAATATAGAGAATGATAATTATTTTATTTCATAATTAAATTAGAAGAATCCTTTGAAATAAAATCTATTTGTTTGCTACATTCTCTTTTAGATTTGTTTAATGATGGCCTAGCTTTTATTTCTGTATGTTATTTATTCACTGAAGTCTATAATTTATAAAAAAAAAATGTTTGCGTTCTTAATTAGGATTTCATTCCCCATATTTTATTTCATTAAGAATTATGTTTTTCATACAAATATTTAATTAAAGAATAAATAAAGGAATTTATAGTTGAAGAATATTTAAGTTTTCAATATTTTGGCTCTTATAAATTGTAAAAAGGGTATCAAAGATTTTGGTGGTATTATGCTTTAAAAATATTTCAAATATTCATAAAAATCGGAAATATTGAGTAAAAGGAATTCTCTTTTTATTTTTCAATTAACATGATTTTTATCTTTTAGTTCTTCAATTTTCTTAGCATTCAAACAACTTCAAACAAAATAAAACTACATGTATTTCTTAATTATGTATTATAATTTTCTTAATTTTTTATGTGCAATAAAATTAGTTTGTCTCTTTTACATTAAATAACTTATAATAAACTATACTTTTAAGGAAAAGAAACATCATTCAAACATCAGGAGTATATTCATATTTCTAAAAAAACAACAAAACTTCAAATATAATTTAGCTAAAACAATATCAAATCTAAGTACAATCCAACTTCATCATTCTTTTATTTTGAAATTTCACTTTCTTAGTTTAAATTGATTTGTAAGAAAACAAAAAACTTATTTGAAGTCATATGAGCCTATGAATACTTTATTTATGGATCTACATCTACATTTATAAAATTTAATTGATTTTGATTACAATGAGTTGGTTAAAATATTTAGATTACTTTAAATTTGCTTTATATGGCAAGCGATCTGAATAGCAGGTAATATTTCATTACATTACAGATTTATTAAAATTTTAAAAAAATGTGTAATGTGTATCAAAAATTTTGGTTGCCCGTAAATATTTAATCTGTTTAAAGTAGATTTATTCGGAGTCTTTTAACAAGGACTACAGCATTTGCAAACTGTTAATGATTAAGGTTCACATTCATAGCAAAAAAGGGTTATTTAAGGAAAAATGGTAATTGCGAAAAATGGTTATTTTATTCAAACAATTATTAATTGTGAAAGTTTAAAAGAAAATTAAACTGGATTAACTGGTTTTACATTAACTGTATAATCCATAAATATTAAATATTTTTATCCTGAACTTATTTAATCTTATAAAACTTACACACTTAAGATTATCTCCTCATGTTGGTGATCAATACTTCAGATTAAACAGCAAAGCTTGTAAAATTCCTTTTATCATTAATCCATTGTTTTCGCATGTGGCTCACTTTTATTAGTTTCTAAGAATAAACATGTTTATTTAATCATCATTGGTGCAGTAATTAACTTTCATTGAAAGTTAAATTATGTTACGAAAAAATAAGTCTTCTAGATTCATGCCAATTTAGAAAGAATAGTGGTGTGATAATGTTGCTTTCGCATATGATTATGTAGTACTCATCAAGGAGATATAAAGGTCAGAAAATTTCCCTACTCATAAACAACATCTGAGATTTTATGTAGAATTTGCAAGTTTTCAGGAAACATAGAAAATAATTCTGTCACTTTGATGAGTTCAATATTATCAGTTACGTAAAATGACTGTCGCTGAGCAAAATAGCAACTAGTGTGAGATCCAAAATGAGTACTATCTATAACGCTGTGTCACACAATAGATTCAGGAATCCCGATTGGCGAAAATGTTGGGAGAAAGAGTGCACGTCAGAGTCACAGACCGGTGTTCACACTATAATTCGAGGCCATTTCTGCATGGCACGTTATATCTAAAGCCAGTTGTTGCCAAGAGCATGTGGAACTATGTGTACCCATACTATAAGTAACAGATTGCATTAAGTGTAGTTGAGTACAGTAACATAAGAACTGTTTTTTCTCAACAAAGGGTTAAATACCTGGAGTTGTATCATTGTCATCATACGTGGACAATCGAATGGTATTGGCATTGTTCACGAAAGAATCGCATTTTTTCTGAGAAGGAAGAAGTACCATCGACGTGTGTATGACCGTAACTCAGAGAACTTTATGAATCTTCCCACTTTTTTGAATTTCTCCGAAGATTAACCTGGTCATGCACCGAACACTTCCTGATTTGTGAAATGCTAGATTACAGAACCTTTCTGTTGCACTTTGACAAAGGTATAACAGCGTATCTTTGCGTTATAAAACTTGATTACTCTATTATTCTTCTTTTGATGCATTGGGCAGCAAATATGATATTCTAGCCAGAAAATGAGAGGGTGCTTGTTGCACGGCAGTTTTAATGACCTGAATGCATTTGACATCCTTTCATGGTATAAGCAAACTCTCCAGATTCAAATCCCATATGATTTCTGTAGTATTTCAGTGTACGTAGTGATTTCTGTAGTACTTCAGTTCTGTAATATTAAAAAGGCTACCGAAGCAAATAGTTAATGGTCTGCTTATAAAAATGGATATGATTTGGTAGCGTTTACCTCTGCCAGCAATCTATGGAATACTTGATAGAAGGCTTCAATTGATCAAAGTCTGTACATGTGTACAATAATGTGTACATTAAATGCTGAATGTACATTAAATGTACATTAATTGCTGGGATGTGTACATTAAATTCTGAATAATTTAGTTGAATTTGATTTTTTATTTGTCTGTTTTTAATCATCTGTATATCCACTTCCCTATTATTGTTATTGAACTTATATGGCGCTACGTGTATTATTTCTTGGTGTTAAAGTTTTACATTTGGAAAGTTCCAAAATAATTGTATAAAAGCTTTAACTTGAAATGATTGTATATTGATTTTAACTAGGAGAAAAACTATGAGAATGTTACCTTAGGTAAAAAAATTTTTTACCAATAAATTGATTTCTTAGATGAATTTGATTTAAGTCATATTATGAAAACAAACGTCATTATTAATTTTATCATTCAATTATTATTTTAAACTGCAGTCATAAGAAATAATTAAACTGTGTTATGTCATGATTTTTTCATCATAATTACTATGAAAATAATGTTATGATTAGAATATAGGCATTAAGTGGATTTATTTCATAAAAAATATAGACTGAACATAAAATTATTATTCGAAAACTGTAGCTTAAAATTAAATTTTTAAAATGTAACCACTCTTCAAAAATTAAGTATTGTAATGTATGAAAACAACAGAAAATAGAGCATTTAAAAAAAACTGTCGGAAATATACTATCCCAAGTTAAAAATTGGATATATTGCTATAAATTATTCCATTACAAAATAATTCACATCAATTTTGAATTATTTTACCACACAAAGCCCGAAGATACAACACATGTACTACATAACAAATCCAAGAAAATCATGAGATGAAAAAAATTAATAATAAAAGAAAGCAGAGAGTGAAAAAGATTTAAAAATAAAAAAGGAATTACATAACAGCATGGATAAATTTTTAAAAAAATTCATAATTCTCTTTCTTTACTAGGTCCACCAAAATCGGGGCCAACTTTTATTTAAATCTTTACAAAGCTCGCTTTTTTCTTCTGAAACAGATGGGCATTCAAGAAGAACGTGAGAAGGTTTGTTAATCCCAGAGTTGCACATGCACACCTCACTGTTTTTAATGTGGAAAAGGTGTAGGTAGCTTTCAACATTTACAACGTATATTAAAAAATTGAAAACTTTGATGAGACTTTTTGCACATTTTCCACTTTAGTTCGAGCTTATTTATTAAAAAGTAAATTTACATTACAAAAGACTATTTGAATTATATATAGAACAAATATTTAATCAAAATTTAAAAATAGCAATTAAAAATACATTGAAAATATTTTTAATACTTTCCTCACTCTTCTTTAATTTTTTATTAAATATAAGCATGAATGTGAAATTTACTCTATTCAGTTAGTCCCATATTTAAACACTTGTAACAATTAGTAAAATAAATTAGAAAAAAGAAAAATTTATGATTGTTATTTTTTAAACTCGCCTACTGTTAAATACAAAATGACTTTTTATTTAAAAAAATGCAAGTTGAGAAAAAAACCGAATTTTAGAAATGATTTAAAAATATACGCATATATATGGCATTATAACTTATTCTTAGTTCATCTCTCAATTTATATATATATATATATATATATATATATATATATATATATATATATATATATATATATATATATATATATACACATGTGTGTGTGTGTGTGTGTGTGTGTGTTTAAAATAAATTCTTTTAATACATAATTACTAAAAATTAAAAAACAAACTTATAATAATAAATGTAAATATAGAACTTCTTATCTACACCTAATTATCGTGATGGTTAAAGCTATATAAAAGTCATACTTACGCCAATTAAGATTTATTTATGATTATATGAACTTCATTAGTTAAAATGTACCGATTTCAAGATAAACTTATTTGCAATATTTCCAAAATGAAATAGAAAAATTTCTTGGCGGATACTTTTTTACATTTTTTAATGAAATTGATGTATGATGTATAGAAACATAAAAGCAAATGAATTTAGTTAGGTCTTTTCATTTAAATATTATCAATATATAAACACCTTTGTTTTTTTTTTCCTGATTATGTACAAAGCATATGAGAAAAAATAATCATACGATTTCCTCTATACAACTTGATTCTAATCCATTGAGTTAAAATAAAGAATGGTACTGAATATGTTCAAGTTTTTTTAGTATTCTCAGTTAATTTAATTTGATCATTTCGACTATTTGAAACTCTTAGTGTAGAGATTATAAATTTACTTGTAAAAATAATTCCAGAATACTTCAATTGAATAAACACTGATTGAAATAATTTTGAAGAAATATGATACCATTTAGGTTCTAACAGTTAAAATGGTTTCTTTACTAAGCAATTGCAATTGGATAAAGGATATAGGTAATTTATTAGAAAATAATAATTATTGAAGTCTACAGTAAAGTTTATTTTTACATAAGTTATTAGTTTATTACATACTTAAATAAACACTATTGCATGATTTAATGAAATTCTTTACTTGCTATAAATTTCTGACATCAAACGAAATGTTTATTATATGAGAAATATGACTATTGTGAAAGACTAAAATTAACTCTAAATTGAAATTCTAGATTATAAATTCATTCTATAGAAAATGAAGCATCTATTGAACTCACCAAATTTGATTTCAGATTAAGATTTGAAAAAATAAAATGGAAATTTAAATAAATTTTCTGTTTACATTTAAGTTAGTCTACAAACTTTATGAACTACACTGCTGGCCACAGTAAGTGCAACGCCCTGAAGGAAGTATGTAAATAATATGAAATTTACAACATGCATTACCGGAAGTGAAATATGCAAATTATTGCAATTTTAGAGCAGACGCACATCAAGCACGTCTGTTGCGCCACATCAAAAAGCTATTTAAAGCTTGGATTTCAAGTTTAAAAATTGTGTTTTTCTTGTATTTTTTTAATGATCATTTATGCTTCGCAGAAAACAGCGATCATTTTTTCATCAGGTATCCTAGTTCGATAAAGGAAGGATAGTGGCCTACCGAGATTGTGGATTATCTTTCAGGGAAATTGGTAGCTGTGTTGTGCGAAACTAAACAACAGAAATGCGGATATGTGTTCGTTGGATGCAAGAGGGTACGACGGACCGATGTCATAAATCGCATTCACCTCAGTGCACCACTTCACGTGATGAAAGGCAAATTGTATTCATGGCAGTGAGACGGATCGCTCAGCCCATCACAAACCATATCACAGTAGATTCAGTCTGTCAAGCATTATTCAGTGTCTGCGCGTACCATTCGACGTCGTTTACAGCAGACTGCTCTGTCCACAAGTCATCCGTTGATTCATCTATTCTTAACGCAGAACCATAGACGTCTCCGCCTCAATAGTGCGATGAAAGAAGGATATAAACCACAGAATCAAATGAAATTTACTGACGAGTCACGCTTCTCTCTAGCACGATGGTCGCATTCGAGTCTGAAGACTCCATGTTGAAATGATGCTGAACAGCTGCGTTATCCACCACCACACTGGTCCTGCTCCCAGTATTACGGTATGGATATTATGTGGTATTCATACATGTGGTATATGGTATTGAATATCAGTATCTCACTCCTCTACCGGTATTGCCGGTACTTTAAGCAACCAGCACTACATCTCCGATGTGTTGGAGCCAGTTGTCCTTCCTTACATTCCGGGCAAGACCACAGCCATATTTCAACATAACAATGCACAACCACACATGGCACGCATTGTCCAAGGTTTTTTCGTCAATTGGTAGATTGAATTGCTTTCCTGGCCGACTTGCTCTCTGGATCTTTCGCCCATAGAAAACATCCGGTCCATGGTTGACTCTGATTATATCCCCAGCTGTCATAACAGATCAACTTTTTCAACGTGTGGAAGCTGCTTAGTCTCCTATACCAAAAGAACACATCTAAAGTCCCTTTGAATAAAAAGCGAGGCGTGTAGTGGTGGTGATATCCAATAATGACAGCTGCTATGGCTACTGATTTTGGCACGAACCACATTTTACAGAATTTTATAAATTTAATCATTAATACTTGGTCAACATGTTACCTACAAAATAAATTTTTTGTGATATCTCTTGCCTTTCTTGGTGTTGCAATTATGGTGGAAAGTAGTGTACTTTGAATTCTCATTCACAATTACTATACGAACTGAAATATCATTCCAAAATATTTTAAATATATTTTTTAATTTTTATTTTTTGTATAGGTGATTTAAGTGATGCTTTAAATAAATAAATTTGGAGAAAAATTTTTTTTAAATATGTCTACTTTAAGAACTTTATATGTTATTTAATAAAATGATATGAAGGAAATAGCTATGCAAATACTTTATAACTTATTTTACAAAAATTAAAATTATCTTAATATGTGCAAATAAAAATGCATATTTTGCTAAGGAATATTATATTTAATATTATTAATATCAATTTTAGATTACGTATTTTAAAAAGTGAATGTTCATCTTGTGTTATTTTTTAAATGTATTCAATTATATTCCAACTATTTTATTGTAAAATGGTACTAATATAATAGGGATATTAATTTATTTATAATAAAATAAATTATTTATATATTAACAAATAGAACTTGAAAACTATGTTTATTTCTACTCCTAATCTAAGTTTGTAGAAAGGAATATATATATGCTATTAATCATGCATGAAATCCATCAAATTCCGCATAATAAAATGATTTTTATTTATATAAATTTAGTAACTTTCCCAAAATTGTGTATTTAGTAACATATTTTTGGAATTTTAAAGTAATAACTAATTCATAACTAGGATTATATATAGGTTTTACTTGTCAAGAAGCTTATTATTTTACTATATTTATGCTATGAAATCTTCTGAAAGATTATGACAGTTGACTTAAGCGTAAAATGAGTTTATATCCCTTTTGATCATAATACTAAATCACACAAATGTAAGAAAAATACTCCATATTTAGAGGAATGTCTTTAGAGGAATGTTACTCAGAATATTTAACATGTTCATCTTATAATACTTGTAAAAATTACTATTCCATTATCATAATTACATAAAAATATGTCAAGCTTTTGGATTATTAAAAATTAAGTTTACAAAACAATTATATCAAATGATAGTTTAGATTTTAAAGTTAGTCTTAAAAACTGTAAATAATTAACTTGTACAACTATGTTTACTTTATTGATACAGTTTTCGATTTTCCCTCCTTATCAAATATTTGATTTTGTTTAATTGATATAAATTTTAAAATTTGCAGTTTTAAAAATAAAATAAATCATACTTCATAAAAAATTGCTTTCATCTTGATCCCTTTTAATTCCTGAGTACTTTTAAATTTTAGTTAATTTTTTAACATAAGATAAAATTTTAAATTAAAATTATATTTAAAATTTTTGAAGATCTGAAAATCATTTCAACTTACACTTTATAAATTAAATACCGAAACTATTGAAATTAAAAAAGATTAAAAATAATTGCTTTTCATTTTATGAGTTTCTTTTTTTTGAAGAAGAAATTTTAATTAATATAAAAATTGCTGCGTCATTGTTACACGTAATAAATGAATTTCAAAAACATCCATTTGTTAATTTAAGAGTTAAAGTTACATGTAAACTTTCTAATAAATATTGTACTGCCTACAAAAATGTGCAGAAAAAGTACTATAAAATATAATGAATTCTATTTGGGTGGGGAATGATTTCGTAGCGTTATTACTAAAGACTTTTATGTAAACAAAAAACAATTATATCAATAAGTTAATCACGCCGTTGCTGCTTACGACTTCTTCCCATCTCTCGACCTATTTGTTGATGCCGTTCTGCCAAAAATCACCTGATCTGGTGTCACAGAAGTTTTTGAACCAATTTTTAAAGATCTATTTGTTATCGAATGTAATACCCTTCATATGGTGAGACAAGGAGTGGAAAAGATGGTAATCAATCGGGGCAAGGTCCGAAGAATATGGTGGATGCTGCAGGACTTCCCATCGAGCTCTTGGAGTGTAGCTTTAACGACTTGCGCAACATGGTGACTGGCGTTGTTGTGAAGGGTTATGGTTTGACCACATGTCGATCAGGTGTTTTCAGTCGAATAGCCTCATTCACATGGTGTAGCTGGACAATGTAGAGATCCTTGTTGACTGTGGCATTCTATTAGAGCATTTCCCAGTGCACCAAGAGGTCCTTAAATACTGGCTCAACAACTTCTTTGATACAAGACCAGGCGATTTTGGTGGAACGGCATCAATAAATTGGTAGAGAGGTGAACAGAGGTTGTAAACAGCAATAGCGAATATATAATTGATTAACTTATTGATATAATTATTGTTTTTTTCTTAAATAAATGTCTTTGGTAAAAACGCTACAAACTTATTCCCCAACCTAATATATTGAAATTCATTTTGTGATGCTAAATTTAAATGTAATAATACGTTTTTTTTATTTAACCTGCATATTAAAAATGAAATTTGGGAAATATTTAGAGAGTTTGAATTTTGTATTTTTTAAAAAAAAGTTTCATATTCTGATGCAAGCATTTATATATTAACTTACAGATAATCAGATTTTTTAGATAGTATATATATATATATATATATATATATATATATATATATATATATATATATATATATATATATATATATATATATATATATATATATATATATATATATAAATGACAGCAATTCTAAATGATTATGAAAATATATTTTTCACTGTGAAGATCATGAATTTCAGCTTAAATGCCTATTAGTTCATGCTATAAAATTTTACGTCACTCTAAATTATGAATCAACAGCAGGGATCTTTATAACCTAAACATATACTATTTATCTTTACTGTCGTCCTATTAAGATAATAGTGGATTCTGGTGAAACAAAATTTGACAGGTGATATGTTTACACTAACTAAAGTTACATTCTATTCTCGTTTAAGTAAAAAATGGTATCAAAAAATTCAGGGATGGCAATTTTGATTATTACTCATTTTTTCTTTTTTTCCACGGTTAAAAATATTATACTCTTTGAAAAATTAATTATTTAAGACTGACATTTTGAATGAAAATATGTAATTATTTATACATAATATTTTATTTTAATTTTATATATTAAACTTTGTCTACAATTATTTAATCAAAATTAACATGTGTGATAAGCTGATATAAAATGGAAATAATAATCTGATTATTTTTATTAAATATATTATGTTTGGAAAATTTGCTATCATATTAAAGATTTTTCAAAGTGTGTTAAATTTATTTTTTTCATAATTCCACACAGTTTTAAATTCTTCTTAAAGCAGAAGACTTTTCACATTTTCATATAAATATGAAATTTAAGAAAAATCTAAAAAAATCAATTATTTTAAGACATATCTAAAATATTAAATTAATTTTTAAATAAATATATTTTAGTGATAAAATTATTTATGTAATGATGTTTTACGTTTTCAAGAAACAAAAACTGCTCATTCTTTATAGCAATTGTTCATCTAGTGTTACATGAAGCCTTGGTTATCAATAAACAATTGATAATAATATTACACTACATAATATAACATTTTTATTAAAATGAGTAAAGTGATATCAACATTTCAAACAATGTGTTCGTAATATTCTAGAAAACTTATTTGATTATAAGAAAATATAAATATTTTGTTAAACTTATGAGTTTATACAACATTATTGACGTTTCCACATAAATATCAAAGAATATATTAAGGTTCATAGAGACATTATAATGTATACCATACATTTTTAACTTGAAAGAAAACTAAGCTTTATTTTCAATTTCTATAACTGCCTAGTAAGTTCCATTTTATATAAATGAAGAAAATAACTAATATTTTTCATACATAAAACAGCTCGTATTTATAGATAATTTAAATAATTATCATAAAAATAAATAATTTTTCTCAAAATTTTGTGTCGTAATTTTTTTAAATACTAGAAACTTTTGTTGTTGTTGCTAATGACACTTGGACAAACCAAGCTCGGTATGCCTTTGCTATGAGAATTTAAGTCGATTGGGAGCGTCTTTCGTTTTAATCAGAGCACCATGAAGGTGAAAGTACGACTTTGCTCTACACACATGCCATAGGTACCCGTTTATAGGGTAGGCAACCATTCACACCTCATTCATACAAGGAAAGGACAAAGACAGGATAGATAGAGAGAGAAAGTACATCCGTGTCCGAACCGGGATTCGAACCCAGGACCTCCTTATCCGCAGTCAGGCACCCTGACCACTAGACAAGTTGGGTGGCACTAGAAACTTTTGAGGATTATTTATATAGTCAATAGCTATAAAAATATCAGTGTGTATTCAAAATATATATTTACTTCATGGAAAAGATACAATATATGAAACACACATAATCAGAAAACATTTGTACACTTTAGGCTAAATATAGTTAAATCGAACTATGAAAATAGTTGAAATCTCACTTCATTTTGAGAGAAATTGGAATATGAGAGAATCGACAATGATTACTATTGTTCTTTTGGGGTGGAATATTCTACTTGAAATATTTTATTCAGCAGAGGAAACATTTAGCAAATCTCTAGAAATACAGCATTGTTTCTTTTCTTGTAAGTGTATCTCTCTTTTCGTAATTTTTTGTACAATATATCATATATAACTGATTTTCATCATTTTCTTGGCATACTATCTGACAGTTTTATTTCGCATGTTATATTGTGTATTAAAAAGAAATCACATTTTGGTCAAATATAATCACAGTTTACAAGAGAAGAAACAAAAACATCTGAAGTACTCATCTTATAAAATATATATTTTAAAAGAAAAAACATGTGAAATACGTTAGCCATTATTTAATAGAATCTGGAATCATACCCGAAACCTCGATCTTCAAAGACCCTGATTTCCACTTCCTTTCTTAGTTTATAGTTTCTCTATTTATCTTCTAGGATTTCAATTATAATAAAATAAATGATAAATAATAAAGGTTAATCAAACTGAGGTTTAGGAATAAAAATGTTGTTATTAAGGATTCAAATGCATCCAAGAATATACTGATTTTAATTGCATCAAATAGCTTTTAATGGCAACAATACAATATTGAAAATATATGAAGTATTTTTGAATGGATTTAATTGTGTATCCAATTTACTATATAAAAATATTTTTGATATTTTTAATTTATACCTTTATAGCTGTCAATAAATATATATTATAAAGTATACAAATTCACGAATACAATAAATTAGCAGCACATATGATATAAATATAAATTATTAATTATTAATAATTATTTCAATGAAAGTTAATAGGTGAGCTGAGCAAGAGTGTTAATAGCTTTGTTAGCAGATATAAATGCATTTTTAGCCGAGATATAAATTCATTGCTGTAATTTTTGTAAAGAAGATATATTATTTTTCTAAAAAGAAGGCAAATAAAAAAGTACAGCTTTTGGAAATGTAATAAACATTCTAATAATTTTTTTTTAATTTAATTATATTTTACATAATTAATTTTTACTCACATATATATTGCATTGTCTCGCACTTAACTTCATGTAATATTCTATAAAAGGAACATAATTAATTGAAAGTATATTGCATGAACCATTAGTAATTTTCATTTTTCTAAAAACAAAACTTTATTTATAAATTTAAACCGATATGTTTAATAAAATAATTAAACATTAACATGGAAAAATAATTAATGTGAAAAAAATTATTTTCACTATTTTCAAGAGTCATGAAGAGTCAATTTTACTTTACTAAGTGAAAAAATTCATTCATATTTAGAAAAATTGTCATGTTTTCAAAAACAATATTTTTTACTTCGGGTTAAATATAGTACATGCAATAAAATTTTTGTTACTTATTTTGCATTCCCTGATATAATTGAGAATATAAAACATGATTTTTTTATAAAATATTTTGACTTATATTTTAGCCAATATGCTAAGTTAAATGTATTTGTTAGAGCAATTGTAGTTAATACTCATTTAAGTATTTGGAAACGCAAACATTTGTGACATGAAATTGTTGAAATAAAAAATGTTGATATTCCTCAAGCTATAAACTTGATAATACCTCATAAGCTTTATGTAATTTTCCTGTGTGAATGTATTCTACATTAATGTGAAATTTTTGATAAAATGTTAAAAGTAATTATCTGAAATATTGACTCCATTCACTTTTCATCTAAATTCCTATATTTAACAAAAATATTAAAATATCAGTAATCATATTGCTTATTGCTTTAGTGTCATATTAGCTTGATAATATTTTAATGCTGTTTCAGTTTACATGAACGAAATGTGTATGTCAAAGTAAGTGAAATAGTTCTGAAAAATTCAGCTGATATATAATGTTTTATTAAAAATGAATGATCATACTTCAGTATCATTGCTATAACAGTTTGTTCAACTTGTGATTTTTCTTTAAATTTTAATATTTTTCGATATTTATGAAACTTTTTGTAAGTGAAGATTTGTGGTAAATTTGAATAAGTAATTGGAAATTTATATTTCATTCTAAGGAAGTTGCATTAAGTCTCCTAATTTGAGAATTCTTATGAAGTCATCAAAATGAAAGAAGCCACTCTTCGGCTCTAGAGAAGTAATGGATTCTTTTGCTGCTCAAAAAAGGAAGCGAGATTGGCAGGCAACTTGAATATCACTCCTTAAGCAAATGAATGACTTCGGTCTATTTTCTGTCAGCTAACTTTTGGTAACCTTTGTATCTTTGTATTGCCACTTAATATAAAAAAAAATTAAAGATTTCATTTCAGCGCCGTTTTTTTACACTTTTATTTTTTTTTTAATTTAACAAGATTTTTTATCAATTTTGCAAGGATTTAGGAACATCTTTCCTTTAGAAAATCACCTAAGAAATCTACCTAACTTAAGTTAATATTTCTTAAGACTTCACCAATGGAAATTTCCTTTGATTAAATTTTTACTCAAAATTTTACTCATAACTTAAGTAAGAACAATTGAAGTTCAATGTATGATGTGAATTATAAGAGCTGAGATTTTACAATTGTTTTCTTTGAAGTTTGAAAGATAAAATGTTCACCAAATTTAAATTGCTCAAATGCGAAAATGAGATAATAACTTATTTCTTTCTCAAAAAATATTTTCTTCAATCAAATGATAATAAAACATTTATTTTAAAGTCTATAGATTCTTAACTGTTTTAATCCTTTAAATAATTTAATCATTTACCTTGAAACTTTTATTTTTTTCGAAATGTACTCTTTTAAAACTTATGTATACTTGTACTGTATACTTTTCTTCCATATTTAAATTTTAATACAATTAGTTTCTGATTTCAATTTAACCCTGCATGTCTGAAAATGTATGTGTGTAGCTATTTTACAAAAGCAACATTATGAGATAAAAACTTTTGTATTTTAATATTACATTTGCATTCATAAAAATAAATAAAGTAAATTCTTCAGTTTCTAAAATAGTAACTGTAAGCTGATTTATGATTAATATTACATTTTATGTTATGCTGATATTGTAAATACAAAAAAACTTGTAACAAAAAAAATTGTATGAAATAATACTATTTTATAATTGTTTAATATAATATCTTGTATTATAGAAATTTTATTGTTCATCTAATCAATCAAATTGTAGCAAACACTACCAATATTTTGAAGCAATATCCATTTTATATAACTAACATCATAGTGATTTTTTTCAAAAAAAAAAAAAACTATTCTTAATATAGCCAATTTTATGTTCTTTTTGCACTTCTATTTTTTTAGCCAAAATATCTTAAAATAGCATGAGTAGAGAATAATAATTGATGATATTATTTTACACATTTTAGTAAAGTATAGTCATTATTAATACGTTCTTTTTGATCAGCAAAATAAAAGCACTACCTGCTTTATACTTATATTTTCAATAAACGAAATTTATATCGAATCTTATTTATGGATGATATATTATTAAGCATCACCTAGACCTCTCCCCAAATATTTCAGAATTTGTAAAAATAGAAAACATTATTTCACAATGCATAAACTAAGCCCATTTTTCTTTGTTATCAGAACCATAAATCCTGGGTTAAAAGTCCATTAGCGCTTCTTCCAACATTTTAAAATCACGCTTAACTCATATATCAAAATCTGCGTCGAACAACAGCCAAATAATCACACAGGAAATATATAAATTTCTTATTTTTTTGTTCGTTCTATAAATCACTTCTTTTCCCAGTGGCCAATTTGAGAAAAGTATATTGTTGAAGAATAAGCTGATAAATAATCTATAAATGTCATTTATTATTAATATATAATGACAAAACTGCTGATGAAAGCTTTGAGAGAAACATCAATTTAAAATTTGTGTGGATTTTCCTTTCAGTTTTGTTTTCGGAAACTGAATTTTATAAGATTAGAAAAATATTTCTAAGAATATATATTGTTTTCAAATGAGCAATTTTAATTTTGTTAATTATGAAACAAAAAAATTAACTATAAACATTGCTTCCTCAAGAAGTCAATAAACTTCTTTTCTTTGTAAGCTTTTTATAATAAATATAAATTTGAAATAAACTATTAAGAAATATATTTGAATAATCATACATAAAAATTAATAAACAGAATTTTTTCTATTAAAGATAATTCAATTATAAATGTTTTGAAGTGTGATAAATATTGTAGAATTTTCTTAATTGTAATAAAAGTTATTAACAAAAATTTGGTTAAAACTATTTATTTTTTTGCCTTTAAAATATGTAAGTTTCCCAAGTAAAAAATTCTCACATTTCTTTTATAGATCAGACGATTTACTAGTCATATAAGATTAAAAATGTTTGATACACCAAAAATAATTCATCAGTTTACTGAAAATAATTGTTAATAAAAAGAACATAAATTAAAAACAAAACTTTAAAATTTTAGAATAATCATTTATTTTAATACTGCACTTCACTATTTCAAGGGGAAAGATAAATGAGTTGGCCTATGTAAGAAATAAACAGTATACCAACATTCTAAAGATTATTCATTTGACTTGGAATATATCAGAAATTTTCTTGTCAAAATGTATAAAATTATCTGCATTATGTTACAAAGACTGAGCGATAGATCATGTTGCTTTTCTACAATATCTCCAATCCGATTACTGGTAAGAAAATCAGAAAACATTATTGATCAATACTATGGTACTATGAATACACTTGAAGGACTATCCTCGAAGGTCAATACTATAAATACAACTCAAAAAGCATTCTTAGAACACATACTGAAATTTTGTCGAATTCTTTGCTCAGGAAATGTTACAATGACTGGTTATACAACGTATCACAGAATCTCAACAAGATTAACATTGATTAATGAAAGGAGATGATATCTCAGATTATAATGCATTACTGTCATAATATGTAAAGTCACTTGTAATTGGTTTTAGCTAGCTAATTCATTTTAATTTGCTAATGGATTTTAAGGAGCTTTTGCACTGATCCTAAATGACTTATTGTAAAATTTTTTTGTGTTTTTAAAATGCAATCACATGTTTTTAAAATGCATGTGGTAAATTGTGTGTGTGTGTGTGAAAATTCAAGTAAAACTGCATAAAAATAATTTAAAAGTTGATGTACTAAAAGGATCCACATCTAGTAGCATTGTTGTTGTTTTCGTGTGCCAGCTAGGCTGTCATTATGGGGTCATTATTATTATTATGCGCTGCTCCTCTTTTCCATCTGAACCATATTTTGGTGTGGATTCTGAATTCCTCAACACACACATGCCACATGAACCATTTTATAGGGTATGCAACCCTTCATAACCCATTCGTACAAGGAAAGGAGATATACAGGATAGATAAAGAGAGAAAGTACTCCCATGCGCGAACTGGGATTCGAACCCAGTATTTCCCTATCCGCAGTCCAGCACTCTGACCACTAGACAGAGTGGGCATTAAAAAAATAATGATTTTTCCTAGTTTAAATGGTGCAGACTAGTAGCTATTTTTTTATCCACAGTAAAATATGAGCTATTAAACAAGTAAGAGATAGTAAAAGTGTGGAGAAGAATTATCGGTTAAGAATGGTAATAGCATTATGTTATCAAGAAAGATATTCTTTCGAAGCAGTCCAACAATTATTTATATGTAAAATGTGGAATCTCTTTATTTTCCAACTAATAGTTATTTAATATATATATTAATGAGGTATATTGTCCTTGCATGGTAAAAGATAATCGTTACATATATTTAGTATCAAAGAAATACTACCATGTAAATTTCTTTGGTCAGATGTAATGGAATATCATACAGAATCTTATTATTTGTCAAAATATAGATTGCGTTCTGACGGATTATAACATTAGTCTCAACAAACAAAAGATATTTTCACTCACCTTCATAGTTTTGAAACATCCATGGTCAACGTAGTATGGACAGCACAATCTGATCGAAATCCTAAAATACAATGTGTGGAATATTGTCAGTAAGAATATGTATTCAAATTCTCATCTTCAAAATATATTAGCATTTAGAAGTATTCCAACAGCTAATTGATAAAACCAGCTTAAGATTTCTTCTTATCAATTAAGTAAAAGATAAAGCCTTAACATACATGCATATTTCTTTTTTTGCTCTTCAGTTTGCACCAAAATTAATTAAATATTAAAATACACATGGTAAGTTTAATTACAAATTATATTTCATCTTCAATGCTTTCAAATAAGCACTTTCCAATTTGTATTCAGGAATGTTTATTAAATGTTTTATTTAATATTAAAAATAAATCAATGGTCTCATTTTTTGTAATGTAGTATAAAATAATTTATTTACAAGTTCGAATAAAGAACATTAAACTGCGAGTAAAGAAAACATAGTATAAATATTTTTACACTGTGGCCATATTTAGAAGAAAGAAATTGTTTTTCAATGTAAACTTTAAAATAATCTCAAAAAGGAAGAAAAAAATTATGTGTCATCTCAAGGGAAATTTTTCTTTCCAAAAATGTGTTCAGCGCAGTCCGTCATACGATTAAAATTATTCGAATAAAATCCCTGGAAAATACGTGACTAATGCAACCCAAGATTTTTTTGGTTATTCAAGATAAAATATTTTTTAAAATATGTAATATACGAAAAGAACTTAGAAATAAATTTATAATATCCGTTAAAAATTATGGGTTTTATAAGTGCATAGTATATTTTCCTTAAAAATATTTTAATTTATAATAAAATATACCTGGATATAAAAATGTTTGTAAATAATTAAAGAAATTATCGATGTATTTAATCCATTAAATGTTTTACTAGCATAAAATAGGATACAGTTTATACGGTTGCTACATTTCATGATCACTTTGTAGGTAAGGAAAAACTAAATTTAGTAGTTCTACACGATCATCAAATATATTTGTTTCTTATCTTCTAACTTCAGAAGATCGGGAAACTATAATTCCCATTCCTTAAAGATAATCTACCACATAATTTCTGCCTAAGTAGTAAAAGACCGATAATTCTGTGTTTTTCTATCAATTATTTTATTTTAATTATATTGAGTTCAATTTAGAGTATAAAATATACATTTCATGTGTTTATGTGTATGCATTCCAATATAAGAGAAATAAATTTAAATATTTTATTGAATTTGTATAAAAAATGTGTTTATAAGTAATAGATAAATAATATTGATCCCGAGAAAAGTTAAACTTCCTTGTTTATATTTAAGAATATTTTACATTTCTTTGATTCAGCTACTTCAAAGATACAGTAATAATGTATATATACATACTTATATATATATATATATATATATATATATATATATATATATATACATATATATATATATATATATATATATATATATATATACATATGTGTATATATATACATATGTACATACATATATTTGTGTGTGTGTATATTTTTCAGGATGTTTATATATTAGTGTGTTATATTTAATGCTTATGTCTTCATTTGAAAAGAAAATGTTGAATGATCATAATGCCTTCCTATCTTTAACAATCTTTTTAAATATTATAATCGAATTAAAATATCAAAAAATCCCTTGTCTTTTCATAATTGATTTTATGTCAAATAACTTTGGGAGATTTTATGCTTCTTTAGTGTCATAGTAAAACTAATATTGACTTATACCTGCATTTTTGATGCTAAATTCATTTAGGCTTATAAAAATTCTAAATTTCTTATTTTTGGATCCTTTGAGAATTCTAATTATAAAATAAAAGAAAAGTTACATGTTAAAAATAACTTTACTTCTTATTACTGACTTAATGCAGATAATTGAATTTTTAATAATTAAAAATTTTTCTTTACCATTAAAAGTTTGAGGCCATTAAAAGATTAAGACAGTTATAAAAGATAAGGTTATTAAGATCTTTATTTGGTATACAGATTTAAAAGAGTTGGAATCAATATAATAATAAATTATTGGGAAAAATTAAATTTAAAAATCCGTAGATTAGTTTCCTAAATGATAATTTTAAGCTTAAATAATTTTAAATGAAAAAAACATGTCTAAAAATGTACGATAAGCAAATATTGTTCCGTTTAACATACAAAAAGAGAAAGCAAGATAAAACGGTTTTCCATATTAGAAGTATAAAACTAAACAAAACTTCTTACAAAACATTAGAACTTTCGTAAATGGATGAAAAATACAAATTCACTATGTTTTCTGTGTTTGTCTTTTATTTACTTCATCTTTTATTTACCTTTTATTTTTTCGTCTTTTATTTATTTGTATTTTGATTTCTCTATCTTTTTTGTTTCCAGTGATGATATTCAAATGTTTGGAATACTTTTTAATAAAATTACAATTTTCTAATTTAAATAAAATTTAGTACATGTTTAAAAAAGTTCTCGAAAATAAATTACTTAAATAAATTAAAAACCTAAACTAAACATAAAAATGTATTTCATCAAAAAATATAGCAAATAAGTATTTTTAATTTAATATGTGAACAATTTACACTGTAGAATCAAATATGATTTAATCAAACACATTTTTAATACCTAATTTTTTATATTGTATTAAAAAAGACGCCAATAACGAAACGAAAATCGATTAACAATAGTTTTTATAGCATTCTTTAGTAAAGAAATTGAAAATTAGATGGATTAAAAAATTACTTTATACTTAATATTTTCATTTACTATGATGGAACGTTCTTTATTGATTATCATTACTGATTATTAGCACACTAGTATTGTTTTAAATTTCAATGAATAAATTTTCCATATTATAAACATTTTGCAATTGTTACTTATAACAGTAATTTTAACAACTATGCATATTTTGCTATCCACTCATATGCCTATAGATGAAACAAATATAATAAGTTAGACAAAAATTTAATGTTCTAATATTTGATAAAATGAACAACACATGTCCCCATTTAAATAGTGTTCTATGAGAATAATCGATTTACATAAATAATATATATATTGATGTAAATGTATTGATATTAATTTTGTTGACTTGAAATATTAAATTGATAATTATAATGAAAGGTATTATTTGGTTGTAAATCAATTTCATTAAAAATATGAAATTTTTTTAATATTAAATTTTTAATATTCGATTTATTACTCTTTCTTCTTAAGGTTGGGTTTGTATGTCATTGGCACTTCTGCTTTAACCAGCATTTTGTACCATTAACTCCAAATCCAATATTTCCTAGTTCCAGTTACTCGGGTCTACTTTATTAATAAAGTCCGATAACCCTTTAATGGAGTCTAGGTGTAAGTCTCTAGTATGGATGATGCCTAAAGAAGTTAATCTAGGGAGTGCAAGAGACTCGCATTCTTAAATTATATGCTTGGCCGTTTCCTCTTGCGTATGACATTTCCTGCAGATAGGGTCTTGCTGAAACAGTCCCATTTTATGAAGGTGTTTTCTGAAATAATAGTGCCCAGTTATGAAGCCTACGATTAAACGTATCTTCTTCCTAGAGCATCTAAGAATTTCAGAGACAATCCTCGCTGATAATCCACAGATCATACTTTTAGCATGGGTTTGACCAGGAGTGTTGAGGCAAACTTCATACATCTTTCGTCTTTCCCATTTAAGAACATTGGTTTTTGCGGTCTTCAAAAAATTAATCCCACAAAACGGTTCTTCAACAATGGGAAAAAAAGACGATCCTTGTTTAGCAAGCTCATCAGCCCTTTCATTACCTTCAATACCTTTGTGCCCTGGCACCCATACAAGGATCACCTTGTTTCTAGTTGCCAATTCTGTAAGAAAGTTTCTACATTCCAAAATCATTTTAGATTTAATTTCGAAAGAATTAAGAGCTTTTAAAGCGGCTTGACTGTCACTAAAAATGAGACTTCGCTTACCGTAGTAGCCCTTTCTCATATTTAGTCGCAGACAGTTGATAATGGCTAAAACTTCTACCTGGAAGACCATAGCGTATCACCCAAGGCTTACAGACAGGCTAATTCTTGGTGACACGCCACATACTCCCAGTCCTGAGAGGCTGTTCTTCAGTGATCGATCTGTGAATCAGATTAGATCTCCTGTTTTAGTTTCAAACGTGTTGTTATCCCATTTGTCTCTAGTTGGAAAATCTATTTCAAATGTCCTATCATGCATGTATGATTTTTCCCTGATGTCTGAGGGCATCAGGAAAGTAGGATCTTGAATTTTTCTGGTAATGCCCCTGTGCCCTTTGGCAACAGGCTGGTCGTACCAGTGGTTTTGCAGCTTCATTCTGTATGCAGTCATTCTGGCAGTGCTGCAGATGAAGATGTCCGAGGGAGTCAGACCCAACACAACCTCCAATGCTCTAGTTGGCGTGGTGGACTTTGCTCCCGTGATGCAGAGACAAACCAGTCTTTGTAGAACTCCTAGTATGTCAATCACTGTCTTCTGTTCCACCTTACGCCACCAGATCACACAGGCATATGTGAGAATGGGGCTGAAAATAGCTGTGTACATCCATAACATCTGTTTTGGACGTAAACCACAGTTTTTACCAAGTATTCACCTGAAAATCATAATGCTTTTCTTTGCTCGGTTAATTTTATCGTCAATGCGTTTATTTCAGGTGAGTATCTAGTCTAAATAAATGCCCAGATACTTCACCTCTGAAGCCACATTGATTTCAACATCAAGAAGTCTTGGTGTGAAAAAACCTTTCCGTTTCTTTTTGCGTGTAAAAGGTACAAGGTAGGTTTTCTGAGGATTAACCATCAGGTCCCTATCCAGCAGAGCAACTTAGAGCATGCTGCATTAGATGACAAGTTATGTCGAAATCTTTGCCAAGGATAAGGATGACAATGTCGTCAGCATATCCTTGCGAATAATAGTCCCTATCATTTAGATGTTTTATAAGGCTATTTACAACTAGGTTACAAAGTAATGGTGACAGAACACCTCCTTGAGGACAACCTGTAGTAGTCTTTTTTTCAAATTATTCACCGAATATGTTCACTTGTATACATTTATCCGAAATTAAGGCCTCAATCCAAGTACACAAGGTCTGATTAATCCCTGCCCCTCTAAGTGCATTGAAATGGATGGATGGGAAGTGTTATCAAAGGCACCCTGGATGTCGAGAAAGGTTGCCAAGGCATTATCTTTTTGATCAAGAGTGGTTTCAATCTTGGAAACTAGCTGATGTAGAGTGGTTTCAGTAGATTTGCCGGGTTGATAGGCAAATTGAAGAGCATCCAAGGGACTATTACTACCCAAGTAATCTCTAATATGCCAATCAATGATTTTCTCCATAATTTTAAGAAAGAATGAAGAAAGTCTGATTGGTCTGTAAGACTTGGCCTGGTCATAGGTGTCCTTGCCAGGTTTAGGAATGAAAACAATCCTAGTCTTTTGCCATATATTTGGTATGTAACCCAGTGCTAAGCTAATTCTGTAAATTCTAGTTAGCACTGGTATGACAACCTCCTCTGCCTTCTGGATCATGATGGGCATAATTCCATCAGGCCCTGGGCTTTTTAGAGGTTTAAAGGCAAAATCTGCCCATTTAATAATGTTGTAGTTTACGATATTTTTAGCTATGGTTCAATGATCTATATTGTTTCTGTGCAAAGAGCCAATGCAGTGCTCCCCTTCGTTGCCATAAGCATCTCTAGCTCCTGGAAAGTGGGTTTTGGTCATAATTTCCATAACCTCTATCTCAGAAGCAGCAAAATTACCCTTCTCGTCCTTTAGGTTACCAACCAAAATAGGTTCATTACTTTTAAGAAGTTTTTGGAGTCTAGCTCCTTCAGAAAAAGAATCTGTCTCTTCACAGAACTTCCTTCAGGAGTTAATTTTGCTTTTTCTAACAAGTTTTTTATAATTAATGAGAACCGTTTTATAGTTCTCCGATTCACCATTTTTCTTGGCTTTATTAAAAGTTTTCTAACATTTGCTCTATCGGCTGCTAGAGAGTCCTTCAACCAAGGACATTGGATTTTAGCTCTCCTAGTGCGAATAGGGCAATTTTTATGATAAGAATCTAGAATACTACCCTGCAGAAGGTCTGCTGTAACTTCTAGATCGTAGTTGTCTCTAATAGGCCTGTTCCTGAGCTCAACCAACCCAGTCAGTTCCTTCTGGAATTTCTTCCAGTCCGTCCTAACTGGGTCTTTGAATATGCGATCCCGACACACATTAGAGTTAATTTCAAAATGGATGTTTTGATGATCTGAGCCAGAAGGTCTGCCATATACTTTCCAATATTTGATATTTTTACTAATCAGCGTTGTCCCTATAGTAATGTCAATTACTTCAGATCGATTGGAAGTAATGAAAGTTGATTCGTTGCCCTTATTTACAATATCTAACTCATAGTTTAGAATGAATTCTAAAAGGTACTCACTTCTTTTATTTGTGACCGTACTTCCCCAGACAACATGGTGAGCATTACAGTCTAGTCCTAGGACTACCTGTAAGTTGCTATCTCTGCGAAACTTCATGAGCTTGTGCAGAGAATGGTCAGGTGGAGCCTTCCCTTCATAGGGCAGGTACCCACAGCCAAAAACAATTTCTCTGTCCCTACCTTCTATGTTGAGTTTGACTTTCACAGCTGTCAGGTCCCTAAGGATAAATTCAGAAAGGGGTAAAACCTCAATGTTTTTATGTAAGAGTATACAAGTTCTAAAGCGTTACCATTGGTACTATAGATACGCTTACATTTAGTTCCTTTGTGGCCACTGATTCTCCTTTTAACAAACCAGGGTTCCTGAATTAGGGCCAGGTGTATATCCCTAGCAAGAAACTTCTTACTGAGGTTAGTAGTACCACTTCTACTGTGGTGGAAGTTGGCTTGAATTACCTTCACCCCCATCAGCAGGAGCAGGTTTGTCAAGTACTTTATCCTGCACTTGGTGAAGTTCAAAATGAAACTTATATCCCCTTACACCAAGTGTGGCAGCATCCAGTTCAGGCACACTAAGAACGATGGTCCGCCCAGGTGGGTCGTTCTTAATGTTAAGAACGTTCCACTCCTTTGGAGTGACCCCACCGTTCTGAGCCTTGATTTTTCTCAGGAGCTCTTTAGGCTCCAGTTTACTACAGATTTTCGGCAGTTTTGCAATTATCTTGGTGATTATCACAATTTTCCTTGCCCCACCCATCAAGAGATTCTGCTGCTGCCAAGGGCTTATGTCACTGACATTCTGTTCCAGCCACTTTGAGCTCTCCAGATCTGCGCAGTTGATAATAAGTGCTCCATTCTCAAGTTTACAGGATAGGATGGTTGGGCCAAAACCCTCCTCATTCCTTCCTATTTTCTTGGTTAACAAGAGTTCCAAGTCGAAGGACTGTTCCTCTGTTAACCGTTTTTCTGGATGACCCTCTATGAGCACAGCCATCTTGATTGCCGTGAGAGCCGCCCTGTAAGTAAATCCCCCAAGTCCTTCTATCTTGGCAGCCTTTCCGGCCTTGCCCTGGTTCGCCCGGTTGGCGGGACGCTTCTCGCCTTTGGTTGGCTTGGGTTTTTTAACCCAAATCCCCTCAGCGATTTTGCGTTCCTTCACCAGCTTCCTTTTCTTCTATTTATTAATAGTACAATATACCTTATTTACAATCGAAATCAATCACGTTTTCCTTGAAATTTACTTACTGATACTTAAAATACGCCATTTTATGTAAATATTCCTATAAATCCTGAAATATGGAGTAATTCTTAGCAACTAAATATAAAGTAAAATACTATAAATTTACAATTTCTGAATTAAATATGATTCCTTTATATCCGATCCTAATTATTTGGTAAACAAACTAACAAAAATAAAGTTTAATATAGTTGAAATTTTCTGTAAATTTTACTAACCAGTATTAAAAGTAATAAATATTATAGTAAGTAATTTTTTTTGATTTTTTTTGAAGAAAAATTTTTTTAAAACATTTTTTTATTTTGTTTCCTTAACTTCAAAAGTTTTATTTTTTAATTATAGTTGAAATTTGCACATTAAAGCTATAATTAAATTTCTAATGTTATAGCTAAATTTTGTAAAAAAAAAAAAAAAAAAAAAAAAATTGAATTCAATAAAGAAATTAATAAATAAAAACAGTTGATTCGCTCTTTTTCAGAGTTTCTTCTATTATAAAGTTTTATTATCTTTCTTAAGCAAAATAATTATTATTCATTGAAACATTTAATTATAATTCAAAATTGATTCGGTAATTGTAAAATATGATAACAAGATTCTTAAGCATCATAAAAATAGCTTTGATAATATTGAAAAGATGAAATAATATCCAAGTTTTTCTGAATAAAAAATGTTTTAGTTTCTTGATAAATGATTATAATATATATTAGATGAAAAATTCAATTTCATTAAGAAAGTAATCAGATAAATGAATGTCCGCAAGCACAAAAATAACAGAATTCTTCTTTTCGTTATATTTATTAAAAATATTTGTATGTAGGCCGTTTTTAGCTCAAATGTAGTTATAATATATATATATATATATATATATATATATATATATATATATATATATATATATATATATATATATATATATATATATATATATATATATATATATATATATATATATATATATATATATATATATATATATATATATATATATATATGTATGTATGTATGTATATATAAATTTTTAAAGTTTAATTCAAATATGTCTTTTAATAATATAATTACGGTCATAATAATTCAAATATTATAATTTCATTACAAAACAAGAGAGAAATTAAGAAATTATAACCCAAATTATTTAAAAAAGATTTCATGAAGTTAGAATACATTTCAGTGTTCCATACATTTTGTACAGAAAATTGTATATGAGGCTTAGATTTTAAAGACAGTGAAATATTTCTACTTTTAAAAATACATTTCATTTTAATAATTTTAAACAAATTATTTAATCATTTATATTCTAAAATTTTAGTAATGTAAGAAGAAATTTTAATATAAAAAAACGATCATATTTCTTTACTCTATTACAATTTCGAAAAAAAAACAGGAAAACAATTGAATATTTTTACAAAAATTTCAGGAAGTGTGTTCCAGAATTAATAAATTAAAAACCACATTGAATGAAAAAATTTTAAATATTCGATTAATTTCTAGTCAATATTCCATCTTTTCACTTATTGTTGACAATATATGGTATTTTATTGTTATTAAAATCATTTTGCCTATAATGTTCTTTTGAGAATGGTATTTTCATAAAATAATATTTGTAAAAGCAAGTTTATCATAGGAATCCTTTAGATAAATATTTTATGAAGTACAATAGTCATTGTTGACAAATTTAAGGAAATCAACTTAAAAATAACTGATAGTTAACATAATAAATTGATGATAAATTAAATTGTTTTCGCCATATGATAAACTATGGTAACTAGATTGATTGATATTAGTTTCCTCTATTTTACAGGCTCATTACTTCAAATACATTCCTTTGAGATAAAACTAAATTTATGGCTGAATCATGGCATTTATTGCAATTGACCTAGGTACCAGTAACCCGATTTTCTGCTTGAATTAAGCGGGTTACTGGTTGATTAGTTGTCATCCTCTTTCAACAAATTGGGTAATTAAGTAAATAATCAATAAGTATCTTGTATGGCCCTTTTCAAAAATAAATTGTTACATTGATTTAAATCCTCAATTTATGGTGAAGTTTAGCTTATTTGTAAAATAGTAGATATCAAAACAAAAGATTTACCTTATTATGAATAAAAGTTGTATTATAAATAAACTTCTGATATATATTTTTATTAAATATTACATAATAAGAATTTTTGTGAGAATTTATTTTGAGGTTAGTTGTTGTCATTTTCATTTCAGTAACACCAAAGATAAGTCATATATGAGTCATAAAGTAATATAAATATTTTAATGCATGTATCATTTGTCACGTTTTAAAATCAACAGTTTATTCTTTAATTGGAAATAAATTTTTTTACTGAAAAGTTATCAGAATTATCAATTTATTATGTGTTTTCTCTCTCTTTCTTATATATATATATATATATATATATATATATATATATATATATATATATATATATATATATATATATATATATATATATATATATATATATATATATATATATATATATATTACTTCTACATCTCGCATGGAAAAAATTTTTAATTAGCTGATAAGAGATTGTATAGGTAATTATAAAAAAGTATTTCATTGTGAGATTTTTCTTGCTAAACATTCGATTTATTTAAAAATGAATATTTTGATGGTATATCTTAATTTATGTCGGACACATATTGCTATATTGAAGGAATTAAAAATTAATAGCATTTTTTTCAATAATATTTAAGCTTTCCTTTAACAAATTTTATAACAAGTTTTATATTAAAGTAATTCGAATAAGTTACATGCACATTCAAGTTTTATTTGTTTGAAAATGTGTATTTAGAGTTTAAAAATTCTAAACACCCATTATTTAATGCATGTGTAGTTAGTAATAAATTAAAAAAACTAAAAATCATTAAAATTATTCTTTATAAAATGCAATTCTTAAATTACATTAAATTGATTTGTCAAACATAATTGCTAAATTTGGGATTTCGTTAGTTACTTTTAAAACAGGTCTTAAGAATCAATAATTCTAAAATCACGTTTCACAGTATTCCGGTAAAAAAGATTATCTAAAATTTTGAAATGAAAAATTTTGATTTTTCTTTAAAATAATTTCTATTTTAAATGTAAATCAAACATTATTTAAATGTTTAATTTCTAATTATTGTAACAAGGGACATAAATGTATATCCTTTTTGAAGCATATTGTTTTGAAAATAAATTATATGTCATTTTCTGTTTTTTTTTTTTTTTTTTTTTTTTTTGTATTTTACAATTTAATTTAATTTCCGCCAAACGATTACATTTTTGCTATTATTTCTCTTTACTAAAATCATTTTATTTCAAAACTTAAGTAAATTATTAATATCGTGATTTAAATATTAAATTTCTAAAACTTAGTATTAAAGCAAATTGATTATATTTTACTTATAAATCACGTTCCAAAAATGTATTTAAATTTGTCATCTATAGAAACATGTTACAACAAGTCCTATTATTGCACCAAGACACGTTACTGAATTTGTATCTAGTGTTATATCAGCATTTTAAATTTTGACTGAAACTAAAAAAAAAATGTTTATCTTCCTTGGCTAACACATGCAATTCGATATTTTTTGATTAATGCAGTCTGCTCAAACAAACGAATACAATTTAATTTAAAAATAACTTTATATTTACCATTTTACATAAGATATAAATTATTATTACATGCCAAAATCTAAGTATTTTTCAAATTATATATTTTTATTTTAATATAAAATTCCCAGCTCTTTTAAGTCAATATAGTTACAATTTTTATATTCTGTAACTTGCAATAGTTACAAAATGGCTAAAGGTTTTCAATTTCAGATATGAAAAATTTTCCCACGTTCCTGATAGAACTTCCAGTTTGAGTTCATAGTTAAAGCTAACACATTTCTAAATTAATGTATATATATATATATATATATATATATATATATATATATATATATATATATATATATATATATATATATATATATATATATATATATATATATATATATATATATATATATATATATATATATATATATATATATATATATATATATATATATATATATATATATATATATATATATATAATACATACATTATTGGTGAATTTTCTTATGTATAGGTGACTGCACAGGTTAATTAATTAATTCCAATTTCCGTTTTTATTGTATAATTTCCTTTTAAATAAAATAATTTATTTTATTTCTATATCTTGTAATGAAATTGCATTAGTCTCGCATATTGTTGAACGATTAAATTATTATTTTTAATTTACAGATTTGATTTTTCAATTTCTTAGTACAATATATTAAATACACTGGTATTTATAAAAAACGTATATAAATAAAGGGACTGCTTTATAATATATAAGAAAATATAATATATAAGAAATATATAAAAATCTACCATTATTTAAAAATACTCCATTGTAAAAATAAATAAAATTATAGGCTTGAAATTTTAAACAAGTTTCTAGTTTCATAAATTTTTTAGTTATAAGAAACCAGTATTTCAGACAAAATATAAGAAAAATAGCATATTTTCAAAGTACAGTCGGTTACTTAATGAGTTAGAGAAGTTGTGTAACTTTACATGAATGTCTTCTAAAATAGCAAAGTTAAGTAGAAATAATTACTTATACTTATATATATATATATATATATATATATATATATATATATATATATATATATATATATATCTTTATGAAGAATAATTTATTATTAAATAAACATAATTTTCTATAATTATCTCAATAAGTTATTACAATTTAGTATTATTCATGTAAAAAATTTCTTAAATACGTATTAAAAAAACTCATTTTCTACATGTAATGAGCTCGATGTGTAGGTATGATTTTTCTACATTTGTATTTACCACTGTCTGATTTTGATTGGGACTGGAAACGAGATGAAAAGTTTCAAATTTTTTCTTCCCATAACTTGTAGTCCAAAATCTAATCATCCGTAAGAATTTTGATATATAAAGTCTTTTTATTCGTTAAGCATTGGAAATTGTATGATAAAAATTTATAGGAATTTCTTAGCACATGAAACAAAATTATAAGCATTATTTAACAATAGTTTTATAAACTTTAACCATTATTGAAATTGTTGACGATATAATATTTAAAAATGATACCAGTATATAACAGTCACCATTAAATTAGCTTATAGTGTGAAATTTAATCATTTTAAAATACATTTTTAAAATAACAAGATTGAAATTATAATTTTTATTACAGATTTTTATCCACATTATAAAAATCATTACCATAGAACGCAAAGCTAAAACCCACATAATAAAATAATTAAATCGTTTAAGATTAATTGCATCGTTACATAGTTTAATTTTATCGTTTTAAAAATGTGGAGGACATGTTAAACTAGAAATTTCTAAAAACATAAATTCATAAAATTTCAGAATGAACCATATTGTTCTATTTAATTTGTTATATATTTCTTAAAAATGTAGACAAAAGAGACATGGAAAATATAACTCGATATTTTAACTCTATTATTATATTATCTGCAAGAATAAAGGAATAGAGTACACAAATATTTAGCATTTAATTATTATTTCATAAATTTATATCATTAATTTTTATTGTTTTATCAAAAATTAAAATTAAAACTGTATGAAAATAAAACAAACTGTTCAGCTCTTACCTGAATTATTTTTAATTTCTTGAGAAATTTTAAGAAATACATGTAATGGCCTACAAGTTTACAAAGAAACTTTAAATACTTATAATTTTTGTAGAAATGTAAATCAATACAATTTGAACACATAAAAAAGTATAATATTTTTACATTTTTGATTGTATTCCAATACAGAAATATTTATAATTTCATAAAAATGATTAAGATTCAAAATAATATCCTAATGCAAAATTAATAAATATAGAAATTAAATCATTCGAAAACATTTTTAGTAAAAACTATATGTTATTAAATTTTATGTATATATACATACACATATATATATATATATATATATATATATATATATATATATATATATATATATATATATATATATATATATATATATATATATATATATATATATATATATATATATATATATATATATATATATATATATATATACCTATTTAACACAATATTTGAAAAACATTCAAAATAATTTGCCCTTATGTATATTTGCTCGTTGAGAAAAAATATACTCAAAATTATTTGTATATTAGTAAGATCTTGAAATATTTTTCATATTAAACCAATACAACATAAAATTGCTTTACAAAACACCAGTCCATAAATGAGAAGGAAAGATTTAAAGATATATAAAAAAGAAGCCCTTGCGTTGATGTTGGAGATGTAAGTTTGCGTGAAAACAGACCAAAAGGGATTACGTGACCTTAAATGTGAGCGTGATGTAGACTTAAAGTGCTAATTTGCTCACCGGAGAATATCAAGAAAGAAATGTGTACTCGAATGGAAAGCAGATTAGCTGTGCTTAAGGAAAAGCTAAATTGTAACCAAAGTATCTAAAGTTTTATTCGATTTCATCTTGAAAGAACTTAACGCTTGATGTTTGTTTAAGTTATCGTACTGCTGAGGGAGAGATAAAATTCAGAACATTTTCTTTTTTACAAATAACTATATATTTATATATACACACATACATACAAATATATATATATATATATATATATACATATATATATATATATATATATATATATATATATATATATATATATATATATATATATATATGTCAGTAATTACCATCGAGACATGAATTAAGCTTTAGCTTGTCTATCAAAATAAATTGTCGCTAAATTGAATAGTAAAACTTGATGGACTGATAACTGACAGTGAATAATTTCATGAATCACAGTGGGATGACTACTCTAGTACATGGTCAGTCCTGTCCAAAATCATAGATTTGTATAATTCCAAAGCAATTGTGATAGTACATTTTTCAAAACTGTAAAGAATATAAATGTGGTATTTCTCTAATAAACAAACCAACCACCTTCTGATTTCTGGGAAACTTGTAATATTATGCCACTTAACATTAGACAGTTTCTCTTAGCAGTACCAAGTAGAAATTTTTCATGTTCAGAAAACTATAATAAAAGAAATACCCATTTTAAACCGAAATATGTTTCAGAGGCCAGTCTAAGTTCTAGCTCTTATTGAAATTATTTGTATAGCAATTATTTTTAATTAATTTTTCTCACTTTTTTACCATTCTTACTGAATCAGATTTTTAAATATAGCTAGTGACTCTATTATCGTGTTTGGAAAATTATAAATCTTCTTTAAGGTTGGAAGAAAATTTAGTTTATTTCATATTAACTTATTATCTTTTAAAAAATAACATTTCCTTATTATAAATTAATTAAATTTATATCCTATGTGTTTTCATTTTTAATGAGCAGAATATTTGATTTCCGCTTTATGGAAACAATAATTATACTTACTTTTGGTCAAAAAATGTTCATGGGTCCTCTAGAAACCTTTGAAATGCCTCTCTTTTCATTAAGTTAAACTCCTGATAAAAAGTACAAGATATGCCTCCAAGATAAAGAAGAAAGCATTGATTGACTCAGTTTGTCAGCCATGGTCCTAGCTGTTTAGGATACACAGTCCACTCCTGATTTCCTTAGAGGTTCAGCTGTGGCTTTCTTCTGCCTGACTAGGGGCCATGAATGCTTGCCCGCATATTTGTACAGGTTTGAACTTTGTGACACTCCCATACGTACTCTGTACAGACAATATCAAATTTTTGATGCTACTCATCTCGACTCGAGCTCGACACTTGTGTTTTTAAAATGTGGAGTTCCGAAATATTGGAAGGCTAGAGAATTAACGTCTTAATAGCCAAATTTCTGGGCATTTGTAATAAATAAAAAAATATACTTAATATCGCTTTTAATTCTTAATACAAGATTTCATTTACATAATTCCGAGTAAAATTATAATTTATGTATTGAATAAATGGGTCGTTTCTTACACAAAAGTAGAAATACTTTTGAACATATAACAGCTTACGCGCATTGTTCTTTCCAACAAACTAAAGCACAAATTTGTATATACAGATGGAATGAAACAATTAAAAATCATTTTTATAACACATTTGTTATATGTTTGGAAAACTATTTTGGCATATATAACATGAATCAGTCGTTTTCTAGAAAATTAATAGCGTATATGACATTAAATTTCAAATTATCTTAAAATTAAACTAATATTAAAACATCATTCAATATCAAAAGCAGTTATATGTAAAAATGTGACACGACATCAAAAAGAGTATTTCTAATATGCTAATATGGTACACATTCATTGCATTTAAAAAATGCGTAAGTAATGAGTTAGACGACTTGATAAGCTACAACAGAGAGAGAAGAGATAAAACATTTATATATATAAATATATATATATATATATATATATATATATATATATATATATATATATATATATATATATATATATATATATATATATATATATATATATATATATATATATATATATATATATATATATATATATATATATATATATATATAATATATATATATATATATATATATATATATATATATACAAATCACAAATGATTTTTTTAATATCTGCTTGTCTTATACAAATGAATAGGATCTAATTATTTTAATAGGACTTTTAATTAAAAAATTTTGTGATTAAAAATAAATATTAACAATATTGCGTAAAAGTTAAGGATTATATTAAAATTATAGTTTTATGTATTAAATATTTCATATCATGATTCTTGTAATTTTAGTATGACATTTTATCAAACTCATCAAAATTATGTATTATGAACAAAATAAAGATTAAACTTATAAATATTTGAATAATATCCTTAAATTTTGTGTATTCTACAAATCCCACGATCAATTCATTCTACTTTTATATTTTTACATTAAAATGAGTAAAATGAAATTTGGGATTAATAATATTCATGAAAATTATCTTAATTTTTCAAAACTGCAATTTATTTATTTTATTGAAAATAATATGATATATAATATTAATTTTAATATAATACAATATGCTACATAATTTAATAATTACATTATTAGAATATAATATTTAAATGTACTTTATATAATATATAATATAATTTTTAATTATGTAACTTATATATTATTATTTCCCATTGTATTCAGTAATAGAATTGTTTTAGTTTTTAAATAAATATCATCTTTAGGAGAAATTATTGTAATTTTAGGTAACTCTTTTATAACGCACAGGAAACGTTATTTTGTCTTTATTGCATCAATTCCTTAATACATTCTTTCGATAGTTACTTATCAATTTCCTGCAGGAAAACCTAAATTAAATTCCTAAATTAACTTAATATCACATTGTGTCCCTTTGTTAGAATACTCTGATATCTTCTAATTTACTTCTACTTCAAATAAATTTATTGGAAGTGATTTATAAATGCCTCTAATTTAGAACACGCGCTTATTCCGATAAGAGTACATTGATCGTAGATCAGCAGAAAGAAATCTAATATTTAGAAAATATTTGATGTAACTTGAAGACTATTAATAGTAAAATATTCTGGGTAATTTTCATAACTTTCCAGAGTTGTTAAATCTTATTGGATACATTTGTTTACTTAAAAATAAATGACAAGTCATTAACGAAAATATTTAGTTTTTAGTGAATTTGTCATAAAATGTTTTATTTTTTTAATTTCTAAGTATTTTTGAACAAACAGTTTTGTTTTAAAATCATAAATCAAATATTTTCAAAGAAGTTTTGTCCTAAAACACATTGTATGTATCAAAACCATTAGCTAGAAATATTTGCAAAGTGATATAAATTTCATTGTTCTTTTATTGAATAAAATATTTGAATACAAAGTATATATGAGTGTAAGGTAATATCATCTATGTCCTTGTTATATGCTTTTATACTTATTTAATATTAAAAATAAAATAAAAATAATTTTTTTAAAAAAATATTTTTTAATAGAAGTTTTTCATAATACGAATAAAAAATGAAAAAATATGCATGAGCTGAAGAAGCAAAAAATAACTGTTTATATTTTAAAAATTTTATCCATACTTAGATTTTCATAAAAACTTTCTTTTAAAAATATTAATCATTATTAATATTACTTAAAATTAGCATATTCAACAACTGAAAGAATTGTTTTTTAAGTAATATAATTTTAGTGATCAATGAAAATAAATATTTGCTTAATAAGTATAATTCCTTCCATTTGAAATCGTCATTACTAAAATTTATGATATCCAATACATATGTTTGTTTAGTTTTAATTATTTATTGTCTTTAGTATTTAAATTCAATTACAACAACTTCACAAAGGATCAATTTAATTTAAATTAAAGGAAATGAAGGTTTCTTTAATGCAAAGAGTTTTAAATGCATCACAAATGTTATTTAAAATTATTTCTTTACTTTCTTAAAATGAAATCAATTTCTTATATAGTATCTAAAAAACTATATTGAATAATAAAGTTATTGTTGATATTGTTCCAACATAAATGAAAAACTTCTCGAGTAAGCAGTGCAACAAATCATTGTCCAATAACTAATGAGAATAGATTATTTCCTCTTAAAGTGTTGTATCTAATCGGATGTATTTTCTCTGATTAGAGAAATAATATATTGTTGCTCTTTACTACAGTTTCCTTTAACAAAATATTGAGATAAAATTATTATTTATTTATTAATGATATTTATAAATAATTAATAAATCAAAATTCTGAACATAAAGCTTTTTGAGTATCAAAAAATATAAAATTTTATAAATCGCACTTATTCTACATCAAAGTTAGTAAACTATAAAAAAGTAATGACATATCATTATTTTTACTACATTCAATTGCATTGTATACAGATTATTTGTCTTATTGAGGAATAAATAATCTCTTGATAAAAATTTTAATTTTAGTAATTATGTTTATACAATATACATGGAACTGATGAAAATGGAGTGAAATTGAGAATAAAACTGATCTTTGAATGTTATGTGATTACAGCGTTTATGAAAACAACTTTTCATAGAAAAAATCATGTCTTGAATAAATATCTAAATTTTAAATTACTTATCGGATATATGAATTATTAATAAATAAAATAAATGAGAAAGGAAATGCTTTTCTAATAAAAAAGTGTAATAAAGGTATACTATGATTGTGCATTTTAATAATGCAAACACATCGCTTTAACTAATTTGCAATCTGGTAATATGTATTGTTTGACTAGTGTTTTCTCTTTCTTGAGACTATAATCTTATGATCTCTCAAATTTAAATTAATTTAAATAATATATTAGTATAATGACCAAATATTTTATCCAACACAAAATAAAGAAGAAGTGTTCCCGAAATTCATAAGCAAAGTTAGTAAAACTATTTATGCAACATTTATATAAAAAAAGGCATAAAGCAGATCAAACACTCATTGGTATATGGTATGGTAAATTATTCGGCTATGTACCACAAATTGAAATATTTAATTAACAATTGATTAAGTCGCCCAACTTGTCTAGTGGTCAGCGTGCTTGACTGCGGATAGGGAGGTCCTGGGTTCGAATACATATTTTTACATAGAATATATAAATTTAAAATTACTTTACTAATTAGTTTACAAAATTTCTGTTTGCGAATTTTCAAAATAATTATTTTTTTTATCTTCAGCTTTATTTCTCAGTTTTTGAACAGTTATTGAACAGTTTATTAAGAATGTGGAAATATAAGTTAATGCTTTATTTTGTATTTTAAAAACTGTGATGTGAATTTATTTAACAAATTTTTTAAGGATAGCTTCTACAGCACTAATGAAGCTGTGAATTGTTATTAAATATGCACTTAATTGACATTGAAATTATATATTTAACTATCTTACATATTCAATCTTCTAAGGAGTAATTTTTCATTTATTTCTCATTGAGTAATTTATGTATTTAGTTCAAAATATTCCACATTGAATATGTTTATGGAATGGATAGTAGAGTCATTTGCTCTTAGAAAAAGTCTAATTAAATGGCTAAATATACTTTGTCAGTATTCCATCATAATTTTGGAAAAATATCTATTTGTAAAGCGTAATATGTACTTATTATCATTTCTCTAATTATATATATATATATATATATATATATATATATATATATATATATATATATATATATATATATATATATATATATATATATATATATATATATATATATATATATATATATATATATATATATATCTTTGCTCATGTAAAATTTAACTAAGAATGAATGTTTTTCACTGCTTTTCATATTTTTAATTTGAAATAGTGAATTAATTTAAATTTTATTAGAAAATTGGCATAATTTTATAATTAATTTTTATTCCCTTAAATGAGAAATATTTAATTCATATCAACATAATTATAAGCACATTTTATGAAATAACCAATTAAACATCCATTAAAACATTCAAAACTAACTTTTTTTTCCAAAATCTATCTTTTACAATTTTAACATAAATTTTAAAATTTACATGAAAACTTTGCTTACTTTTTGCATTACATAACATTAACGAATTATATAAATTATTTTAAAAGAAATGAAACACAAAATGTAAAATATTAATGATGAAATTATGTTTCGATGAATATTCAAAAAATAATTAAAGCTTTAGAAACTTTTTAAAAGCATGAATTCTATGTTCATTCTATAAAAGTACTTCGTATATAAATAAAAATCTAAGTGGAAACTGTTGTTACATTAAATCTTCTTTTGATGTATGCTTTTATAATATTTTAGTTTTGAAAAAAATTTATTCATACTTAAAAATGTGTGCAACCTGAATTTCATTTGTGATTTAAAAGCTCAAAAACCCCATTTATAGTAAGTAGCATAAATTTATTTCAGACTGAAATCTTCTTACGAATTTTTTTGTTTTTAAATAATTTCTGAATTTGAATTCACAAAGTGTATCAATAAATTTTAAGGAAATATTTTAATTTTTTAGATTTATTTTTGATAAACAGTTAAATGTAAACATTTATCTTTTTTGTTAAATGTTAATAATAAACCTTCATTTGTTTCGTTAAACTTCTTTTAAAACATTTGAATAGCACTAAAAAAAGGAGTAAATATTTTATTTAAAAACAAAAAAATAGAAATGATTAATTTCAGTAATAGTTTTTAAAAATCTACTTTAAATATTAATTATTTTCAATATGCATGATAAAAAAATAATTTAATCATCTTCCTACCAAAATAAATCTTATACTTTCAACAATTAATGGCGAAAATAATTACCTCTTTAAATATACACAAGAATATCATTTTTACCTAGGGAATCAGTTTTATTTCGTTAATTTACATACAAATTAAATCACTTGAAATATTTCAGCTATTTAAAAAATAATTATTCATTAGAAAAATGGTGATTAGAATAAACAGTACATAAAGTAAAACAATTTAGAGTTTTACTAATATTTTAATTTTTATTTTGTTTTTTCTAATAAAAGAAAATACTATTTATGAGATAATAAATATTAATCACTTGCAGTATAGTCTATTATACAGCTGAAGAAAAGAAATCTTTGGATATAAAATGCATTACTAATTCTTTTATTTTTGTTACAGTGATTAATTTAATATCTATCTTTATTTGAGATGAGTTTTGTAGTGACATTTTATATTATAAACTTATAAATCCATATAACTTTAATTTAAAATGTATCACTGTGTCAAGCAAATACAAGAATAATGCTCAAATTTTAGTATTAAATTTTGACTTATCATAAAATTTATTTAAACCTGAAAATATAAATGTAGATTTCACAAAAATATTGAAAAAGGTGACATTTCATCAAAGTATTAAGCATTAACTATTGAGAAATAATGCATATAAATTAATTTAAAACATTGAACAAGAGATATTATGCATCAGAACATTCACAAAGCTCCAAATAAACATGTTTTGTTTAAATTAGTATTCATGTCTCCTTTCTCTGTTCGACTTAATATGTAAAGCGTGATCACTCTTCACTAGAGAATCAAATGAAATTAAAATCACTAGTTGTTAATTAAACTCTCAATAATGAAACCATTCTCAATATTCTCTATTTTACTGCAGTATATAAATTTTGCCCAGTATTTTAAAATTGCAAAAACTCCTGTTGTTAGTAATGAGAGATACGATTAGTGTGATTTATTTAATCCTATGTGTTACTTAGTGCAGATTTTTTAACGAAAGTCATTTTGTTCAAAAATTGATATTGGAAACCAATACAGCTTCGCGTAAAATATACATGCTTATTAAAAAATTTGACTATGCTATTGATTTCTACATATTAGGAAATGAAATATTACTTACATGCTTAAATATTATTAAATATTTGCGGAAGTAGAATTTATTTTCATACTTTTTCTTTATTACAAGTAATTTAAAATTGTGCATTTTAAGTAAACATTAGTTTTAATATTTAGTTTGAATTTTCAATACAATATATACATATATATTTCTTGATGATAAATACTAAAATAAACATTTTTAGAGTTGTTAAAAAAATCGGGTAACAAATACATCAATTATATTTTATTACCTTTTGTTCTAATCATGATTCCTATAAATAAATTCGACAAAATGTAAATAAGGAATGTGTGAGTAAAACTTTTAACTATTATATTTTAAATTAAAACTGTTTTCTGTATGTTTAATTTACCTGTTTTTCAGATAAAAGATGTATAAAAAAGTTAGCGCAAATGTATTCCTCAATGTATATTTCAAAATATTTAAAATAAAATAAGAATAAAAGTACGATTTATGAAAAATGTGAAATCTAATTTTTTTAAAGTACTATTTTCATAAAATAAATCAATATCAAGTAGTTTTGTTTAGCAAATATTATATATATATATATATATATATATATATATATATATATATATATATATATATATATATATATATATATATATATATATATATATATATATATATATATATATATATATATATATATATATATATATATATATATATATATATATATATATATATATATATATATATATATATATATATATATATATATATATATATATATATATATATATATATATATATATATATATATATATATATATATATGTATATATAAGCTTAATTGATAAATTAAGTGTTATGCAATACCGCTGATCCCCACAAAATAGTGGTCCTCTACCCAAGAACTTTAATGACTTAGATTTGCAACAGAAGATATCAAAGTGTAATACTTTAATATGCAACAAAATAAAATATGCTGCAATTTACAACGAAATTATTACAATAGTAGAATTGTTTCTATCTATTGTTTAATAAGTGGCTTGAATACATTTGATTCTGTATGAATTTGTCACTTAGATAATCCTATTGTATTTTGAGACAAACATCTTTACTCAATGTGGTTTCACGACAAAGACTAAGCTGTATCGAAGTGCTTAAAATCTGATTTTACAGCGTATTGTTAAGTAGTTAACATTCTGAAACTTCTTGAAGTGTATTTATATTGAGATATTTCTAGTTAGAAGAAGAAAAATCTATTATGAATTATTCAAAAATCTCAAGCATTGACATAGATATTTGAGAAGTTAAAAAGATATAAATTGTCAGAATTATGTGATTTTTGATGGATATTTTAGATTCTTTATGTTTAGTAACAATGTATTGCACATCCTATTTCCTCAAAGAGATGCGTTGATGAGCAGACAACGCAATTTTTAAGTAATATTATTTTATTTTAATACCATACAAGTTCAATGAATCAAATTATGGCTATTTGTTATTGACAAACATGTCAATCCAACATCTTTTAATCATTAGTAATCAAGATCATGGATCTAAATCTTGCAGTAAATTCACATTATGTAAGAATATATATTCACGTTATAAAAATAAAAATTAGATGTGGAACTTTTTAATATGGCATAAATTCACAAGATACTCTCATTCATAAACAGAAAAAAATTTTCATTCCATTCACATGTTTGTAGAACTTTCAGAACAAAAACGAGAACGTCAGACTGCATATTGCAAACTTCTTAACCATTTCAAAACATGTTTTTTTGATTAACAATGACTTAAAATCGAGTGTATCAATTTCATTTAAGTATCGATAACTTGTGTTGTATAAATAAAAACATTCATGCCACTCTATATTATATCCTTGATTTGTTATGTTACAACAATGATATTTACTGAAAGTTTTCATTCACACAATCATAAAAACTATTTAGAGCTTAGTCCTGGTCCTTAACTAACCTTTTTTATTTACTGGTATATATATATATATATATATATATATATATATATATATATATATATATATATATATATATATATATATATATATATATATATATATATATATATATATATATATATATATATATATATATATATATATATATATATATATATATATATATATATATATATATATATATATATATAACTTGGTTTGAAAACTTTTTCAAAGACATTTCATTATCTTCATACGAGAATGTATTTCATTATGTATTTAAATCATACTGCTCTTACATTTTTATTAGTAATCGTAACTTATTAAAATTTCCTACGATAACAAACATAAAATATACATTTAAAATATATATCAATTTTAAGAGTGGCTGAGGCTATATATCCAAAGAAAAAACTATGAACTCTTATATTTGTAATATTTTTCCTATTTAATATTATTTTTGTCTAACTCTTTTCCTTCTATGTAAAAAAATACTGCAATCATCATTAAAAACAAATAATAGAATTAAAAATTACGTTTTCGGTACGATGCTTGAATTTCAAAAATCACATATCAGTTGTAGATATATATATATATATATATATATATATATATATATATATATATATATATATATATATATATATATATATATATATATATATATATATATATATATATATATATATATATATATATATATATATATATATATATATATATATATATATATATATATATATATATGTATATATGTATATATGTATATATATGTATATATGTATATATGTATATATGTATATATATATATATATATATATATATATATATATATATATATATATATATATATATGTATGTATATATATATATATATATATATATATATATATATATATATATATATATATATGTATATATATATATATATATATATATATATATATATTTATATATATATATATGTATGTATATATATATATATATATATATATATATATATATATATATATATATATATATATATATATATATATATATATATATATATATATATATATATATATATATATATATATATATATATATATATATATATATATATATATATATATATATATATATATATATATATATATTGTATGGCTTAATCTCTTGCACGCTTTAATAAGTGAACAAAATGTCCGTTTCTTGTTTGCTTTATATTTCGTGTATTTATTCATTTATCTCTGAATATGAATTGAAAACATGGTTATTAAAGCTAACAGTAAATAAAATTCATAAGTTCAAGAGATTTTTATCAACTCTAAAACTATGTTAAAAGTTATTAGACTATTTTTATTTGCAAATAAGTATCATTCCTATTTTTATTTGCAATATTTATCCAATTTTATTTGCCAATCTTATTTTCCTAATTTTATGTGCAATATATATCCAACTATTTTTATTTGCAATAAGCACTTCACACTGCAGTTAAAAATACTTTTTCTCGTGACTTGCTGCATTGTGTTCATAATTTTAAAATCTCCACATAATCAAAATTTCATAATATAAGCATAGATATACAAAAATTGCAAGAAAGTTTTAACAAAACTAATCAGGTAACTTGAGGGCATTGAAATTTTAATCATTCTTATAAAAGTTGAACTACATCATACAAAGTTTATAAAACTCGTCTTGAAATTTAGAAAATATTTCTACTTTTTCCTTTCAATTAGAATTTATTCTTCCCCATCTGCTGCCATGGCAGAATTTTCTAATCACATTTCCTGTAAATCACGCCAAGAAACGAAGTTTGCTCTCCAAATATCCCACCCACAAATGAGAAGGAAAGATTTAAGAACAGATAAGTGAGGCAACTGTGCTCTTATTGGACATTTAAGCTTGCGTGAAAGTAGTCCAAAGGGGATTATGTGACCCCGACGGTAAGCGTGACGCAGAATTAAACTGCTAATTTGCTCTCGAGAGGATATTATCGGAGAAATATTTGAACCAAGGGAGATAAGTTGTGATGTGGATAAAATAAGAGATATATTTTATCCGAGAGGAAACGAAAAGTTTGGTTCCGATTGAAGGCTAATGAAGTACACTTTTGAGAATCGAAGATTGCAACATCTGAGTTCAACAATAAATGCACATTTTTTAATGAGTGGGTAGTTAAAACATTTGCTTACTTTCAAAATCATGAACTTCTAATCAAAAGTAGAAAAAAATAAAAAAATATTAAATTTTATAAAACAAATGTTTTAAAATTATTTTCATTAAAAATGTAAACATTAAAAAACTTATATGATGCTTTAATAAGGCTACTTAAGTATTTCATTCTTTAACATTTTTATACAAGGCCAAAAAACAAATAATTAAATCTTACACGTAGATAAAACTTGAGTAAACTTTTGTTATTAATATTACAATTGTTAAATTTAAATGCCATATTTTTATTACAAAACCTAGGATATTTTGTAATCCTACTTTGTGATTATTTTCACTATATACACACACAAGAAAAATTTATGATCTAAATAGCTTTCTTTCAGTGGTTTTTAAGAACTAGCTCATTTTTAGGAGATAAAATATTTTATTACACAATCTTTATTTCGAATGATTGTAAATGCCAGTTCTAGAAATATTCTCTATATGTAGAATGCATTTCTTATTTTTAATTTTTTTATGTTTTATAATGAGATTCTTAATTTAAATTATTTCTTATGAACATTGACTTATTAAACTATGCCAGCTTCTATCAAAATATTTAAAATTTTGAATAATTAATTCACCATAACTAATTCATAATTAATCATGCATGGAATGTATATTGCAGAATAGAAACATAGTTGTTTTTCCAGCTACTTCGATTTTTACGTGACAGCTAATTTTAATATATAATTTTTCTGTGAAAAGAATATTTAATACAACATTGAAAATTCGTTACAAACATATATTGTTTCATTGTTCTTCAACATTTGTTAAGCGCTTTGCACCATATAACGAAAAATTGAAGTATGTCCCCACATTATTAATTAAATTTATAAGTTGAATCATCACCCTCTAAGTTAAAAACTGTAATACATATATAACTTTTAGCATATACGGGAATTACTTAATGTCAGTATATATTTTGTAATGTAAAATGTCATAAACTTTGCTAACATAAGAAGCAAAAATTAAAATTAAAAAGATACTTCAATTGTGATTACATCTTCTGATTCAGTATAACACTGTCTTAACTGGGCATAATATAGCGAACAGTTACATACATAATAATAGTCATTAATGCTACAATGAAAAATCTAAGGTCTTCAGAACCTATAAAGGAATTAAATAGTCACCATAGATTAAAGAGTTCAATAGTACTCTTTGCAAATATAAAAAAGACCGAAATCCTTTTAGTAGCACTCTCTGATCAATGTGCATATTTAAAGACGTGTTCATCCACGTATAAACATACTAATTTCGATGAACTAAAATGTTTTCATTTATAAGATGATAAATATCGATTATTTTTATCTCGATACATAAAGGCATAACTAATCAAGTGCAAGTAAATCATCAGTAAACATAAAATTTCCCGCTGATTTTTCACCTCATTTAAACATTTAAGTGCCAAGGATTCTACAATCTTATTTCCTAATTTTAACTTTTTTTTTTACCGTAGATAAAAGGTTAAGGAGATCAGTTAATATTAATATTAGGTTATGGAGTGTTTCTACATAATTTTATGCTTACTATTGTGGCTGAGATTTAATTTCTTCAAACAGTAATAAGTATAGGTTAAGCTTTGGTGTAGCTACAATTTTGTTTTAACTTGTAGTAGCTTTGTATAAATACAGATCACCTAAAGAGTGGATAAGTCTTATTTTAATCAAGCTAGGCAGGAACTATCATTTATAAATTGGCGGTACAACTGATTTACTGTTTAATCATTTCAGTTGCTTGATGTCTTTGGTCTTTTTCTGTAGCTTTGTAAATGCAGATCACCTGAAGAGTAAACAAGTCATAGTTTAATCTAAGTAGACATTAACTAGTACATTTTAATTAATGGTACAGCTGATTTACTGTTGTAATTATTTCATTGGTACGATGTGTTGGGTCTTTTTCTGTACAAATATTTTTTAATACAAACGTAACTCAGGCCTCAACTTTACAACTTGCTGTTCGGAAATAATTTATTATAATGATTAGCACTGAATTAAATTATTATTTTAGAAATCTGATCTTATCTTGCATTATATTTACTTTAAGCTATGGAAATGGAGCTCATTATAGCCTAATGATAAGACTTGTCTCCTTAGAAAGTGTAGCTTCTAATGGTTACATAGTCATGGATATTACCATATTAATATCCATGGATATTACCATGGTCACATAGTCATGGATATAGTCATGGATATTACTATTAACTTCTGTGCTATTAGAGAATTTTACTATTTCTTAATGAACTTCAGGCTGAATGCTTTTGAATTTCTGAGATTTTTTCTTTTAATATATGTGAATACGGCCCACAATGTATGCAAGTCCTCCCGGACGGCAACTTATAGATGGATACAAAAATGTATTACCATTTGGAAGTGTTAGGTTGCTCATTACATAGTGATAAAATAATAACAACTCAACCTATTAGTATAAACCTGCTCAATGTAGTATTGTAATACATCTAATATACTCATATCCATATTTTAAGTGCATATGGCTCTTTTAAATTGATTTATATCACCTGATTTTATTTTATTTCTTAACATTCGGAAACCATTTTGTGTATTATTTATATTATTTCAGTGTGTTTCTTTCATAATTTTAAAAATCTTCTTCTTTCATAGCGTAACAACGTATTATAGGTCCTAGTTGCCTCTACAGCATGATTTTTCCAGCCCAGTCAGTCCAGAGCGACACTTAGCCAGTTCCAAACTTACAGTATCTTGAGGTCATTTTCAGTGTCAACGAGCCATCTTGTTGGTGGTCTACCTCGACCACAGGATCCTTCGGTGTTCTTAAACATTGATATTCCAGTGGGGTTGTTTTCCCAGCTTCTCCAGACATGGCCAAGCCATCTTAGCCTGTTGCTTCTGATAACCTGGGTAATCTGAAGCTGGTTATGCAGCCTATACAATTCAAAATTATATCTGGTACGCCAGCAATCCTATTCCTGAACAAGCCCATGCATAGTTCTTAATACCTTCCTTCCATCGGTTTCCAGGGTTCGCTGTATTTTGACATTTAATGTCCAGGGTTCGCTTGCATATAGCAGCAGGAGTGCTGTAAATTTAAAAAATGTTTGAAGGAATCAATTTTAACTGAATTTTTCACTTACTCATTTTAGAAAACGCAATGTTATAGATTATATAGCATTTAATGATTATAAAAAACAGTTCAAAATACTTTCACAGGTCATAGGTGAATATATTAAATTTATGTAGGTGAACACTGGCCCAGGAATGAGAAAAGTTATGTACTGATTGAAAACAGAAAAATAAAATAAATAATATAAAGTATAACCACCTATCATCTAATATATAATTAATAAATCTATTAAATATGATTGTGAGACTAATTTGTTTAACCCAATTTATTAAAATTTTTATTCCTTTCAATGTACGCATTTCTCGATAAACATTCCTAAGCAAAGAGATAAAACCATTTTGTAGATAAATATAGCATGATAAAGCCCATTTTATCTAGGTGCAAGCGGGGGTTTTTAGGGTCACAGACATTATAAAAGTTCTTTCAATTTAAAAGAAAAGTTATGAACTCAATGACAAATTGGACATGAGTTTTCAAGAAATTCATGAGTTTTCAGTTAGTATAACTGATATCATTGTATGCATAAAGAAAACACCTTTCTGTGACGAATATTAAATTAGTCACAAATTACATTTTGTTTCTCCAAGTAAAAACAGCTTTATTGTTAGCTTACAATTTTTACTTTCCCTGAAAAATCTTTGAATTTATTTTAATAATATACATACAAATAATAGTATGATATAACTCCCCTAAGGAAAAATTAACATTTTCTGAATAATAATTGCCTTTTAAAACCTGCAGCTTATAATAATTTTGATTCATTTCTTTTTTTCTTAGATATTATTTTACATGGTATTGTAACCATTTAAAGTAGATATTAGTGATGGAGTAATTTGAAAACCTATAAAATACTTTAAAATTGGACATATTTATGATTAAAATTTGATATTGGTTGTACTTTTAATCCCTATATCAATCTGTGACTAACATAATTGTAAATATTGGGTTGTTCGGAGAGTCATTTCATTTTTCATAAAAATGAAGGATGTGCAGTACCTAAATATTGTATTGTATTGCACATTGTCTATTCTAGTCCAATAGCTTTTACCATCTTTCTGGTAGTAGCACAATTCCACAGTCATAAAGTGGTTGGATTTTACTATCAAAAAGCTGATCCATGTAGGAAAAACGAAATTACTTTCCGAACAACCCAATAAGAACTTTGTGATTATAAAGAAGAATTATAAGATATGAAAATATTTATGAGCGCATTTATAAAATTAAATACATTGTTTACTTAATTAATTTATTTCAAGTCAAGGATTCGCAAAAAATTAGTTAATATATATTTGTTTTTGATATATATTTAAAGGAAATTTTGCTTTTCAAATTTTGCTAAACATGCTAAATTTTCAATCAAATAAAGATATTTTTAATGAAACAATAATTTCTTAGCAAATGTTACAGTCTTTATAATTAGAATCTAAATTTTTTTCTGTGATTGAATGAGTCACTTAATTTACTTTTAGAACACAGCAAAATTCCATTTAATCATCTTTGAACAGCTATTTTCATCATAGAACATTTTTTTTAAATTACAGAGAAGAATTAAGTTATATAAGGATAAAATGAATTAATTCTCTTCTTGAAGAGTCCTTTTTCTACATTATTTTGAATACAGCATCTTCAACCAAATTATTAATTTCAAAGAAATGCTTCTGCATACATTATATAACAGTGATGAATTCCAAAACGTATAATCATATAAATCTTTACCTATTCTAAGAACATATATTAAATTGAATATTTGTTAGAGAGATTGAAAGTAAAGTAGAATATAAAAGTTTTTCACTGAAACTTTAGATTGCTTTGTTTTAAGATTCAGATATTCGCTAAGTCTGTTAATTCTATATTCTGCTTATGTAGTGAATAGGAAATTGCTCTTCAACTTTCCTTTATTTTCATAAGTATAGCACATTTGAAAAGCGTTGTTTCTTCGCTTTCATACCCCTTAATATGAAAATTAATTGAATCTTACTCAGTGAATAGAATTTCGTGAGCGAAATTATAACTTTGTTGTTAGAAAGGAGTTAATTATTTTTAAGCGCAATGGCTTTTAAAGCTTGCTTCCTGTTAAATACAAAATTAATTAAGCTGAGGTTTTCACTTTAGGTCACTTAATTTATTATATATTTTAATACGAGGATTTTTCCCACCCACTTTGAAAATAAGAGTTCTTTGCATTAGTTTACTGACCCAATTTGATTGTTATTTCATTCGAGAGTGGCTGCTAAGACAATCTTCGAGCAGAAATCATTTAATACTTTTATTGAGTTTTTGTGCCTATTAAATCTATGCATTTTCTAAGCATTAAAAATTACAAATTAATTAAAAATGAATTTTGTTAAATATCATTCCTGAATAAAGTAAAGGAATCTAAACTATATTAATATTATTAATTTATATATATATATATATATATAAATATATATATATATATATATATATATATATATATATATATATATATATATATATATATATATATATATATATATATATATATATATATATATATATATATATATATATATATATATATATATATATATATATATATATATATATATATATATATATATATATATATATATATATATATATATATATGTACCAAATTAAACTGAAGTTTTCTTTTCTAATTGAAGGTTATTTAATTGTATGAAATGCAATGCTGAAATTTTCATCACCAAAAATGATTATTTCATTGTAAATTAAATTAAACATAAAAAGCATTTTTCGAAAAAATTTTTCAATTAATTTTAAAGGGATATTTTATTAAAAAAAATAATCAATGTATTAGTAAGTAGTCAATGAATAAAATTTTTCTCGCTAAATTATTACTAACTTATTGTTTTATATAATATAACCATATGAGTTTTCTACCGAGAATGTAGAATGTTGTGGGCATGACAAATTTAAGTAAACTCTCTCAGTCCAAAAATTTCGAAATAAAAAGTATTTATGATGTGTTTACCCTAAGCGTGAAGGTCATACCATTTTAGCTCTAAAGTAACATGCGAAGCATTGGAGATAAATTAGATTATTACTTCAGATGTTCCAGGTCTTATGGCCCACAAAAGCTGTCAAAATGCTCTTTTTATATCAAAAGTAAGCAATAAAGTAAACATCATAACAGATAAACATTAAACATCAAAACAAACATCATAACAAAAATAAACATCATTACTAAATACCATTTCTTTAGTTACAATATTTGCAAATTTTTATCATACTTTATAAACCAATAACTGTTTTGTAATAGATAATTGATTATTTCTTTTAAATTAATATAAATAGTTTTTTGTCACTAATCGAAATATCACTAATTAAGAATTTTTGTCTACTAATTAAGAATGACAAAATAAACAGTTATTTATTCAGTTGAAAGGTATAATTTTTATTTCAGAAACAACCTATGCGAGGAACGCATTAAGAATCAAATGCTTAAAGAAATGTTTTTATGGGCCTTGGTAGCCTAGTGGTTAGCGTATCGGCCTTTTGTCCACAAGAGGCAAGGTTCAATTCCCAATGCCGCCAAAGATCTACCGAGTACATGCGATATATGTGCTTATTAAATCTGTGGAATCGAAAGTCCTGTGGTCGGTCGTTGAGCAGTTACCATAGGTGCAATAGTCTGGTGAAAATTTCCTCCTCCTTCAGATCAATGCCAAAATTGATGACGTGGATCCTCTGGTGTCACCATCTATGGGAGGATTTGAAGAACAATGTCGTACTTTCACCATTGAGGTGCTCTGATTAAACGAAAGACGCGTACTCTACTGACTTAAATTTGCATAGCCAAGGCATAGCCAGCTTGGCTTGTCCAAGAATCATATGTAACAACACAACAAAGTTAAGATCTATAAAAATTCTTGATGCATTAATTTACGATAGTTTTGATTGATAATGACTGTATTCTTGCATCTCAAAGATAATGTACAGAAATACACATAAGTACTCACTTTTGCAGAAATACGTGGAAGATGTGAGATGCAATATATGTATTTTTGTTTAATAATGAATAATATTGAAAATATAATTAAATATTCTAAAACATTACATTAAATTTTTAGAGAAATATTTTAGATCAGTATATAATATTTTAATCATTTTTTTAAATATTTATTATTTTATTATCTTTAAGGTCTTTAATAATTAATGGATTAAAATGTCAATACAAAATCAATTTTTACCAAGCTATATTTTTAAAATTGAATAATAAAAAATTACAATGAAAATATTAAAAAAAAATATTTTCAAATACGTTTATTCCTGGTCACAAGAAATAATTTATGTACAATTGAAATCATTTAAGTGCAGCTGTGTTGTGAAGTAAATATTTCTTTGTCACTCAATTTTGACGAAACATTTCTTAATTTGAATCACAGAAATGTTTCATTAATTTTTTATATTTAAGGAGGCAATAAATTATGTATCATTCTTATACTGAAATATATTTCTTGCACATTTTAAATAAATATTAATAAATACATTTGTGGTGCTATTCATTTATTTCAAAAACATTAAGGCCTTTTTCTCTTCATTAAACACATGATAAAATCATAAATAGAATGGATTTTGTTTTATTTCACATACTTTTATGAAAAATATTGCTGTTTTTTAAAGCTATTTTGATCAACTCTACTAAACAATGCTAGCAATTTTCTATTCATTGAATGTTAGTGATAAATAACATCTCATTTAAGGACATTCCTTGATTTTTACTTTTTAATGATGATCATTTTGTGTGTGATCTGAAGCTTTCAAAATCTCATAGCTGTAAAATAATTTTTTTAAAAAAATTATACACTTAATATTTAAAATTTAAGAAAGTGTCATTGAATGCGAAACATTTACGAAACAAATCCTACAATTACAAATTGTAATAAATTTCACTGTAATAAGTTAAATCTAAATTTATTACCTTAAGTTTTCATATTACAAAAAAAAAATAATTCAAAACATAATTCTTAAATAATCATTTTGTTTGTTTCTTTAGATGTTGTGTTATTTTTAAAAAAATATTTATATTAAATAATCAAAACTTTCTTTATTTTACAGCAGTCGCTGAATAATTTACATAGTTTGCTGAACTATAGATTTAGCCTGATTATAAAATGTTTAAACCTGATTTTCAAATAGCATTAAAAAGTAGTATCTGAATTTTCATTTATGCATTTAATCAACCTCAAAAATGATTATTAATTTTTATTGAAGTGGATAAAATCAGGATTACTTTTTCATTCAAAGTAAATATGCATTAAAAACACACAGTTTTTTTTAATTTATCTCTACTTATAAAAAATTAATTCTAGCAATTTATCATTAACATCACGCTGTAAAATTTACTTGCACAATAATGCTCAGTGAAGCACATATAATGCATACCATTCTGTGTTTACAATATTTTAATGGTAAAAAACGGAAAACTGACGAAATAATATATAAGTGAGTGTGTGTTTATATATATATATATATATATATATATATATATATATATATATATATATATATATATATATATATATATATATAAGTGAGTGTGTGTTTATATATATATATATATATATATATATATATATATATATATATATCACGATGTATGTTCCCGATAAACTCCGAAACTACTGAACGGATTTTGATAAAATTTTGTAACCATTTATAATATAGTCCAACTTAAAAGATAGAATAGCTTTTATCTCTTAATTATTATTTTCAATAATAGATGCCGGTTTAGCATCTAAGTTGCACAGGTATTCGGCAGATGGCGACGTGTTTATTTTTCTAAATTATACATCTTCGAGAAAATTAACGTGCGCGCGCAATCGCGTGGTTAAATATAGAATTTACATATATTTTTATTATTATATTTTCATGATGTACATATATTTTCATGATACATATATTTTCATGATATATAATCATACTATAACAATTTTTTGTGAACCACTTTCATAATTATACTTTGTATTGTGTTATTATTGTGCGTGTTCAGTCTGAATATTTTTAATATTATAAATAGTAAAATAAAATTTTATTTATTGCTGCTTTTCTCTACTAATTTTCATACCACCTCCAAAACATGCAAGTATTCTTGACAGCTTTTATTTATTTTATTTTTATTTTATAATTTGATAATTATTAATTTATTCAGTAGAACATTTTGACCTAATTTATTTATTCAAATGATAAATTCTTTTAATTTTTTTTATTTCAGTATAATTCCGCGGAAAAATTTTTTAGTTTTAATAATTAAAAATTAAAAAAATAATAGTTCGAAGTCAAAGTTATCTACCTCATTTATAACAATTTATTTTTAGATGTTTTTAATTTTTATAGTATATTTTATAAGTAAGTCACTGATTACTAACTATAATTTAATATAAGATGAATAAAATGTAAATTCAGAAAGTATATGTTGATTTGTGCTTAATTTCAAAATTTCGATACTTTACCTATTACTTTTAAATTTTTGCGAAACGTTTTATTTTTAAACTCATATAAATGAACCTATTTTAAATTTTTTTAGAAAGTATTAATTTGATTGTACCCAAGAAATAGTAAAAAATTGATTCAATGTATTATAAAAACTCAGTCACTGCAACGCGTGGCTGGGTCAGCTTGTATATATATATATATATATATATATATATATATATATATATATATATATATATATATATATATATATATATATATATATATATATATATATATATATATATATATATATATATATATATATATATATATATATATATATATATATATATTTGGATTCAATAATCAGTGAAATAAATTTATTTCAAAGTTTTCTGCAGATTACTGTTACTTTTCCAGTTTCCTTTTATCATTATTTTTTCGTCGATTGTCGTGAAACTGGTGACATTGAATGTTGAGAAGTGTAGCTGCTGCCAAGACTGTTATTCCGTTGACTAATGACACTCTTTCGACATAAAACGACGCAGAAGTAGTTTTCGGTTTCTTTCCTAGAGGTTTGGTTTTTCTCCCCATTAAACCCTTTATGTACTTCATTTAACAAAGAGAATTCGCATTGTGTGAGCTTTCTTTTATTTTTTGGAAGATTCTAAAATTCTAAGAGATAGTATAGGTTAAATTGAAACCGCATTTATTTTAAAAGATGCTTTACAAGTAACAGAACATTTTCTCTCATATAAAAAAGAAGTTTTAAAAAGGAAAGTATTTTGATTTACTTTCATTTTTGAAGATATACATTAGAATGTACTTTTGTTTAGAAATTTGTCAAATAAAGCAGACATAAATTTAAATGATAACATAAAATGAATTTTAACACACTTTTTAAAAAGACAATTCACATGTTAATGGCAATTTTAATGTTAATGGACAATTCATTTCAATAGACTAATTTTTCATATTAATAACGTATATTTTTTAATTTGAATTATCCATTTTTTTACTTTTTCTTGCTGTGACATCTTTTTAACAAAGATCAAGATTATTTCTTTCTTAAAAGAATCAAGATCTCTCTACTTTTCTTCTTACTTATTACTCTTTCATTTATTTTAGATTGTTTTTTAAGGTACACATTTTACTTTTCTATTACTTACATTTGGTATATAAATGGAATTTTAAATCATAATGTTTAGGTTAGACTTTTTAATTAGCGAAATAAAGTCCTCTTCTAAGACATATTGTAATTAATAACTTTTTCTTCTAAATTAAAACTAATTTATGATTCCAATTTATATCAACTTTTCTAAATGCTATATAGAAAGTTTGATTTAAATTAAATCCTGATTCAAATCAACCGGATAATGTTTTCAGAGATAGTAAAATATTTTCTTCTCAGAACTTCTTCAATTTAATATCAGCAAATATTTCTTAAAAATGTATTTGTATATTTAGTTAGTTAATATCCATTTAAATATACAAAATAATAATTTCCTTCTCTTGCAAAGGGACGTAATTGATAATTACACAGTGATTAACCGAAATTACGAATTTTAAAGTCATTTAATTACGAAACGTAATCTTAATTAAGGACAAACCAGATAATTAAGAAAATTTTTAACTATCTCGGTGCATCAGCATTAGTGTATTTGAAACTGGAGTTAATTATATGGGCATAAGACTAATAAGGGTTAATGATGTCTGACATTTTGAAAGGAAATAGTTTTGTTGTTTCCTTAATTTATTTAATCCACAGTTTCCATAAAGACTGTAGTGACTAGTTTCGCATTCTTCCTAATATGGAATTTAATTTTTTTGTAATTATTATCTTTAATTTATATGTATGACAATTTTTTTCTAAATAAATAACTCTCAGTTTTGCTGAGATAGTTTTATTCAGAATATTTAGGATAAATGTGTAACTAAATTTAGGTTTTGAAAGATATAAAACGGGAAATACATTGCGTTAAGTGATTATTTTTAAATAAACGTCATGTTTAAAATTTTCGTTATGCAACTGATTTTTCCTGTTTATCATGTGAATAAGAGCTAAAAATTTTATTTGAAAGTAAAAATTAATTTTGAAATTTATAAGGACATTTTTTATTGGTTGTTAACTTTTTCAAAATAACTTTGCACCATTAATGTGAAATTAGAAACCTAAACGTAGATTTTTATAGTTGTAAACAAGTATACTTTCTTCCCCGTGCAATAAAATAAAGATTAAAAATAACTCAGAAGAGAATTGTCTGAAAGTAAAAGAGAACAAAATCTTGCAGTACACCATATTGAAGTGGAGGGCTTAAAATTGCTTAAGAAAATTCGAAGTACATAACCTGACTCTGACGTTTTCAACTATGTATTGTAAACTAAGATCCAAGATGGAAGCCCAAGAAAATTTAGAAAAATAAGGAAAAACTAATGGACATTACATTTAAAAGTCAATGGACACACTTTAGCTTTAATATTATACGTTAACAATATATTTTATAAATAAGTTACAAATGGGAAAGTATTCGGCGTGTGTTTCTTGGTAATTGTGTGTCATTGAAAAGAGTTGAGTAAATTAGAAATTATGTTGTTGTTCATTTATTTAAATATTCGGTGAAGGAAGGTTTTTTGTAGTCTATAATGCTCCAGTGATTAATTAAAGGCGTTAGAATCAAATGGATATTAATAGTTGAAAAAATTAGATATGATACATTAATCTTCCTGACAAGTAGAAAAACTTAAAATATACAGATATTACACTCTTCAGCATGTGCAATAAAAAATAAAATAAAAAAATAATTTCTAAATTTTCTCAGATATTCAAATTAGGTACTCAGACCTATGATAGGGCTACTCAACAACAAACAAGAAAACCTAATTTTCATGATTGTGCTGCAGCTTTTATACCAATAATTGCATGCATCAATGCCCAATTGATGCTTTTGCAAAGATGTTAAGAGTATCTCGTTTGAAATTAGATTTATTCGAAGCATATCAAGTTAAATGGTAAATTACGATATTTTATCTGGCACTGCAATAAATGTTTATAAATCAGGTGAATTTCGTCTCAAAGGGACATCATAGATATCTTAAAATACATCTCTGTCTTTACTTATATATATATATATATATATATATATATATATATATATATATATATATATATATATATATATATATATATATATATATATATATATATATATATATATATATATATATATATATATATATATATATATATATATATATATATATATATATATATATATATATATATATATATATATAATTTAAAATAAAATTTTCAGAAGAAATCTGCTGTAGAGAAACTATTTATTTTCCTGTACTGTTTCTTTAAGGTTCATTTTATTTTTCGCTTTGCTGTAACAAAAATGATTCATAAAGAAAAAAGATACTGATATATTATTTCCTAGACAATTTCCACGATAGATATATGGCCAAATGGTGCACTTTATTATTAAGTATTGTAATTTAATGTCATGAGTAATGCCACAGAGTTAAGTTATACATTTTTTATTTTCAAGGCATGCTAGTTTCCCACTTGTAATGAGGTTTGCTGCAAGCATCTGGATAAATATTTGAATATCCATTAAAAAAAACATTTGTTTGTTGCAGTGAGGTATTTTGATATTAAATCATGACATAATTATCAATATGGATAATGTTGCTGATGCTAATTAGCAATATGGGTAATGAACATGGAATAAGTTAATTAATCGGTATTTTCTACACAATTAAGAAAAAAAGAACTGATTTAAATTTTAACCCTAAAATATCGTGGAATATGTTGGAAACTATAGTATACTTGGGCATGAAAAATTGAGTATGTAAGTGATAATGATCTGAGAAATTATTTAATCTTGGAAAAAGCTGATTCTGTAATTCAAAAGGTTGTGACAAGTTGATTTTTATTTAAAGTAAAACGCAATTCTATGGATTTAAAACGGCATTTATGCTTGCACTGTGATTCATTAACAGGTTATTAAATGAACAAATATTTTAAATGGGTAAACTAACAGTTGGATTTGGTTAATTGGATTCTATGACCACTGCTTAAAAAAGTTCACACACATAGATTTCTGTATAAAACAGCAGAAACCTCGCAAATTTGTAGAAATCAATGAAAGTCTTTTTAATATGTACACAAGTCTAATTACTTAGAATATTTCCACCACAATGGATTTTTGTGTGATTTTACATCATATAATACAAATAATACATCATTATAACTATTCTAACTAGAAGAACACTATATTTGTGTATGCAATGAAAGAAAATAATAGCACCACAATTATATTTATAATATTGATAAATTCAATGCTGCAGTATATTTTAAATCCCTAAATTTAACATTTATATAATTTCAGTAATATTCAAATATACTAATATCAAGCAAGTCATTTGGTTTACTTATCACATTGTAACAAGGTTTTAAAAAAATTAAATTTAATAACGGAATTGGGGAACGTTCAGTAAATGCAACATATTTTGACAAAAAACAGTATATTTTATTATATTTACAATTGTTAAAATGCTCAAAAAAGTTTGATGAGAGTGAATAAATAATATTAAAATATATGCCTGGATGTTTTTGTTTCTCTTTTTTTTCCGCTGCAAAGTGTAGTTTAATTTTAATGCACCAATTTCGAATACACTACACATAATGTTTTTTGAGATTCTTTAAACTTTTTTTAAAGTTTTACATTTATTTTCTTTACATTTTTTATTCTTTACATAAATTTTCTTATGTTTTAAATTAAAAAATATATTAAAAAAATTCTGAAATATTTTAACAATACATTTTTAAAAATTATAAAAATTTATTTCTGAGAAATATTCTAAATATGTGAGATGAAGTTTGATTTGGAAGTCATTACAAACCAAACTTATACTTTCAGGAATTCTGTAAATAGTAAAGATATCTCATTAAATCCAAAGTATTTTTAAATGTGAAACAAATATCCTGTAAAGTAAACAGTTTGCAAAATTTTAGAAGTGTTTATTTTAGGTCATTTAACTTTCCGTTTCCAAATATAGACATAAAAATAGTCAGAATATACTCTAACTGTAAAGACTCTTGAAAAAAAGTAACAAAACCTAGAGTCAAGAGGGGAACCATGATCGTTATCTTTCGTTCTAGAAAATTGGATGGCCACTTTAAGGGCTCTTATAAACTTTATTTTTAGGGCTCATAAAAACTAAATTACTGCATGGGTCCATGTAGGCTATTTTATAATATTTAGTTTTGATGGGAAAAGTACTTTTCTCGCTTTAAAATTATTGAAGTCATACGAACATAATTTTATGACCACATTGATATTAACTGCGAAAATGTAAATTGAGACTCTGAAAAAAATAGGTTAAATTAGACTGTGAGTTTTATATTTTTTGAAATACTTTTAAGTTTATTAATCTTTAGGAAGTGTTTTAGTTTAAATTTACTTTAACTATCTGAAGTTTTGAAAGAATGAAGATTCTGATAAAATTTATCATCAATTTAAATGACTTATTTTTGGAATGATTACGTTATAAAGTTTCAAGCATCAAAAGAACATCTTATTTTATGTCACTTAAATATTTAGTTTGTTATTTATTATGATATTTAAATATATTATTATTATATTATTATAACATATTGTTAAAATATATTTAAATATATTATGCGCTATTTATTATGATATTTAATGTGTAAAAATACCACCATGTGTACCTATAAATTATTTTATCACATGTTATGTAAAATCATTTTTTATTAAATAATTAAGTTAATCCATAATGATCTTAATTGTTATAAATTTTTGTTGATTTTTCTAGTACTCCATTCAAAGCAATGAAAAAGTCAAATTCATATGAAACTCCATCAAATTTGACATTTATATTTTAATTTGACATTTATTATCAATTTCGATTTCTTAATTTGACATTTATTATCAATTTCTACATCTTAGTAAATCCAATCGGGATTTTCAATACAATCTTAGTCTACATTGATTTCCTCCATCTGAACATGAAGATGCTTTACTCAATTTGTTAGCTTTCTAAATAAAATTCATCATGTAGATAACTATAAGGGAATACAAAAATTTAAATTTCTATTTTGCGTACTTAAAAAAAGGGAGAGAAATGTCGACTAAATATAAAAACGAATGCAGTATGAAAAACAATTACAAATGACTAAATACGAAAACAGCTATTATTCAAAGTTACAAATGGAATATTCATTATTTATTTAATACATCCAGTTGAATAGTTGTATTAATATTTAGTAATAACTAATTTAATAACTTTGTGGAAAAGTATTTATCTCTCTCTCTCTCTCTCTCCACACACACAATTTATTGCGAGTGACGTAATAATTGAATTATTTTAATATTATGGTAAAAAAAAATAAAAGGGTGATAGATAAATGGAACATGTTGATATGCTTTTGCTGTGTTTGACACTGCTGAAATACATTTTATAGTTTCAGTAAAGTTTGGACACATTTTCATTACATGTACATAAATTATTATTTTAATTTTTTTGAATAATAATGAAAGTTTTTGTTATATCAATAAGACACATATTTCACACACGTACAACACAAAACATATGTTGTAATACTATTTTTAACTCTAAATAAAATTATTTTCATAACATACTAATATAACATAAATTTTCAGGATATGTATTTCATACAAATGAAACAAAACGCATTTTCATATATTTTAGGATAATTCAATGAAAAGTAAAAATATTTTATAAATATCTTAATTTCATTATGAAACTAAGGAATATTTATTTGCTTTGCTACACATTAAGAGAATTATAAAATATTGTCCATTAATTTATGCATATTCATGAAAATTTATCACATTATGTTTTAACATCTTGATAAAGAAATATGAAAAATGCATGAAAATAAAATTATTTATTTATTGTTCTTAAATTTTTATTACTGATTTATATAGGTCCAGCAGCTATATTATCTGTTTGGCGAGATTTTAAATGTGTTAAATTTTTTGGCGAAAATGATCGCTTATCTGGTATAATCTTTATTTTTTATCATGTCATAGAGTTTGAGAAAACTAAGATTATTCTACAACTTTCTATTTCGGCAAACCTAGAATTTACGACATCGCGCGGGCTTCTTTAAATGCATAATTATTTTTCAGTTAAGTATTTAAATAAGAAATTTTTTTTTACATTTCTGAAGTTTATGTTCCCATGTTTCCTCTTTTTTAAAATTATAAAAGTAATGTAAATTGTATTTTATATAATTTATATTTACATTTTTGAAATTCATGTTCACATGTTTTCTTTATTTTTCTAAAAAAATTATTTATATTTTTGAAGTTGATGTATCTATGTTTTTCTCATTTGTGTTTTCATTTCAGAAATTAATTATATTTACGTTTTTTAATACCCTAATATTTGAAAAATATATTTATACTTTTTACTGAAAGTGATGTTTTTACTTATTTTCTTATTTAAGTAACATTTAGAAATTAATGCATGACTATGAATAAACATTTTGCACCACGTAAGCTAGTTTTAGATTAATAAGTTGAATGAAGTATTGAATATCAAGGTGAATACTTACATAATTTTTTTAAAAAAATGTATTTAAAATTTAGTCTTTTTAAGTAAATTAATATACTTAATATATCAAAATGTGTGAAAATAGACTCAAAAAAGTTAAACTTTATTAAGAAATATTCAACCTTTTCGTTTAAGTAGCTAATACATATAGTAGCAAGTGGTACAAGCATTGAGCCTACATGATATAGTCAATTCTTGAAAATACAACTTTTTGAAACAATAAATCTTAGGGAAGGCCTTTTTTTCTGTATATGAAATACAACACTTTTAAATTAAATTTCAAGGGAAAATTGATTAAGAAGTACTTATTTAGAATTTTAATATAACAAAAAAATTCTAATAATAAATCTATGAGTAGATAATGAAAAACATTAATCATATTAATGAAATATAAAGTACAAATTATCAAATCCTTTGAAAAAAGTTGGATAAATTTTACACTGTATTTAAAAACTTTACTGTATAGAACGTGATAAAAAAGCATGATAGAAAGTGAGTAATAATTCTGGAAAAAAAGTTATTGTGAGAGAGCATAAAAACAGCATTATTGAATGAAGATACAAATGACGATTAATATACAAGTTACTTGAAATGCTTATGGTAGCCTACTGCAATCTTATAAAACCCGTTCTGAAACTCTTTCAAGAAACACTAGAATGCGTCAAAATCAACTGTATCAATTTAATGTTTGGTGACAATTTTTTGGTTTTTGTTGGGGTTCATGGACATTTCTGTATATTCTGTTTCTGATGTAATAATATATGAAGAAAACAAGCGGATTTTGGTCTGGACTGTACAGCGACTAGTATCTCTCGTTCCTCATGAATCTTTTTACAGCAAATGAAATCAATTGCTAACTAATCGTTGTTCCAAGCCAAGTAAAAATGTCACTGGTTCTGTGGGAACAAGCAAAGTCCTATAAAAATCAGAGCCGTCATTTCAAGTTGGGGTCGCCCACTTATGTCTAAAATCAAGCTCTTGCCATTATTGACACTTCAAGTAGTTGACCAAATCGTCAATGAATTTTTAATCAATTACCTACATGATATTGCACATCATACCTTTACTCATTGTATATCAGGGCAATGTGACATTGAGATGATGATTTTCTTGCACCAATGGTCTCATTTTTGTTTGAGATGTAATATTCAACTGGAAATTAAAGTCATAATTGAACAAAATCTTACGTTCTCTGGTGGAACCATTTCCATGTCCCTCGACCATTAACTTTGTGAACAATATTCCATTCCTTTTGTGTCTGGTATATTTTTATCTTGAATAGATGAAACCCCACTGCTTTCGGGATCTTTGTCATTATATTTTAGATATGCTAGATTTTCAAGAGTTTTGGTTGATCCTCCAAGAATACGCCCTTCTGTCCTCACAATGACTGTGGATTTTCATCCTGGTGTCTCGCTTTTTGCATCCCAAGCAATCCCAGTAGATTCAGATATACATAGCAACCTAAAAAGATAATTAAAATCAGCGTGAAATTAGTACCAGAACATCATTCATCTGATGGGTCCAAAATTAATGTAACTTTCTAGCGTTATGATTTACCTCTCCGTTATCACTTCACTCCAGATTTCTTTTTCTATCTGAAATCTGAACCTGTTGAACGGTCGCATTACTTCAGTTATTCTTATAATATAATGATGTTTTCTTAGAATAAATAATTATTCTTTCTAAGTCAGTGATTCCATTGTACTCATTATTCGTTTCTGGAAAACCATCATCCACTTGAAGGAGAAACATATGTGCTACTGCAATATCGAATAATTTTACGTATACATTTCAAAGCAAGAAATGAAAACTTTTCTATTACATTTTCTGTAAAATCCTTTATTATAGTTTTATGATATAAAACTTATATATATATATATATATATATATATATATATATATATATATATATATATATATATATATATATATATATATATATATATATATATATATATATATATATATATATATAAATATATACATATATATATATATATATATATATATATATATATATATATATATATATATATATATATATATATATATATATATATATATATATATATATATATATAATTATATAATTATATATATATTTATTTATTTATTATTGCGAGTAATTTTTTTTACTAATTTTTATTATAAGCTATAAATATTTAAATATTTATTTAAAAATCCATTTCATATTTAACTGTAATATAGAAGTTATAACATGCTTCCAAAATATATGCACTCCAATACTTGATCTTCTTTACAGAAAATTTGAGACAAGACTTAATTAAATTTTTAAAAATTGAATGAACATTTGTTTACAATTAATAACTTAGCAATGTAATTTATGAACAAACGTATTGTGTACAGTGTCAAAATTCACAAATTTCGGAGTGTCCTACATATAAAAAATGTGAATATTCCTGAGAGAAAAGATAAAAATTTTGAAATCTTTGTTTTAATTAAATTTTGAATCCAATTATTTAACTGTAATGAAAAAAATGCATTAAATTTAAAAATATCAGAAAAATTTGTAATCGTTTCCTAATTGTCTTCATCTTCGATAATGATCTGCTATGCTATAAATAATTACATCTGTTTCTTAATATTTATTAAAAATTTCTTATATACATATGTTTTATATATTATGAAAAGTATTCCATTTAAAAACTAGCGTTTATAATCTCAAATGGTATCTCGTGTATATTTATCACAAACAAGTATTTTCAACAAATTAGTCATGCAATTTACTCACTCATCTTATAATTTCTTATTTTCCTTTTTCTTTGGAAATTGAAAAAAATGCATTACTTGTGTGGAAAGTATTAGAAATACACAGAACTGTAAAGTCTATCTCAAGTACTTCCAATTATAAGTTTGGGAAACATGAAAAATGTACTAATATTTTTTGTTTTAAAAATTTTTATGATCTTATCATTAATGTTCTGTAAAATATATTAAACTTTGCTTTAAGAAATTGAATTAAACTCATGCTTTATAAAATTTTTACTTTTTTCTTGTTTTTAATTACTTAACTATTTTTCTTAAATTATTATTTTAAGTGAAGCAATTAATTTAACTAAAGCAAATTAATTATTTAATTTAACTAAAGCAAATTTCTTAACAATTTTTATCTGTATTTTCTGAAATTTTAATACTTCAAAATTTAAATTTTTCTTAAAAATATTAGTCTTGTAGCATGTTCCTTCATTCATTCATTGTAAAAGAGTTATATTAAAAATTTACAAAAAAGATGCATATAAAAATGGCAAGTACAACATTAATTATTTTGATAAAGTACTTACTTTTGAATATTATAAAATGTGTGCTTTTTAAATTATTTGAATCATTACTAAGATATTTTTTGTTTCATAATTAATAATAATATATTATTCTGACAAAAAAAACATGCGTAGGTATTTTATTGGAAAGGGGATTTTTAGTTATCTGAATTTGCATTGTTTAAATAAACGGTAACTACGATTAACAAAAATATGCAACGAAATTTTGGAAAAATATAACAAAATTATTATTTAAAATTATTATTTAATGAAACATGGTATTTACCATAAAAATCAGTTTATATCATATTTTTGGCAAATTCTCTGAAAATTTCATTTTACAAGTATGTAATCATTCTTAACTCATTACGTTTCTATTGCATACAAGATTTAAGTGAATATTTATCAAACGGTACGCGTTTAAATTTTTATCCCTCAGTACTTAAGTAAATCCTGTAGTACAATTGTGAATATTTAAGTTATAAGTTTAAAGAAAATGCAGATATATTTGTAGATAAATCACATCTCATTATCTCAAAAGGAAAGAATGTTTAAAATTTACAAGATTTTTTTGTAAGACTAGTTGGCATTTTGATTAAAGTCCTGTAAAAAAATCTTTTTTCTCATAAAAAGTTCTGCTTTTGAATGCATTAGGTAACTTTAATTAAATTTACTTTTGATGTATGAGGAATAAAAGTTTTACTTTTATTTTACAATTAATTAAACATTTCTGGGAACTTTAAATTGCTTTCACCTTAAAAATTTATTAAAACTTCTATTAGGATTGGATTAATTATTATAATTAATTAATTTTTTATTCCACATTGTTTCTTTAAACACAATAGTTATAGTAAGGTTAGCAAAAATGGGTGTAATGGAAGATTAAATGTTTTATAATATGGGATAAAAATGATTATAAAAGAGTCTTCTAAACATTGCACAATTTCCCAGTTAATTTTACTATAAGTAATTTAATATATTTTTACATTGATTTATGGAAAGAGGAGAAGCATTTATAATCACCTTATTTTGTGCTTATCTTACACAATTCATTCAAATATATCTTAATATATATTTGAATCTATATTTCTTTGACAAATAGGGGAACCTAGTTCCATATTATTTTTAATTATATATAGAAATAACATGATTAGAGATATGAATTGCTGTGTTCATTGTTCTGCTGTACTTGTAGAGAGAAATGTTATTGTAATTTATAAGAAATTTAATATCTATCTATCTATCTATCTATCTACCTATCTATCTATCTATCTATCTATCTATCTATCTATCTATCTATCTATCTATCTATCTATCTATCTATCTATCTATCTATCTATATATATATATATATATATATATATATATATATATATATATATATATATATATATATATATATATATATATATATATATATATATATATATATATATATATATATATATATATATATATATATATATATATATATATATATATATATATATATATATATATATATATATATATATATATATATATATATATATATATATATATATATATATATATATATATATATATATATATATATATATATATATATATATATATATATATATATATATATATATATATATATATATATATATATATATATATATATATATATATATATAAATACATATATATATATCGAATTTGTAATAAATATTTCCTGTACACACCCAAACAAAAATCCAAACTAATTAAATTACCTTCTACTTCCTGGATAAATTTGATATATTTAAAAATATAGCAAATAGATTAGTTTACAATAGTTGAGATTATTTTGAGGAAACATTTTTAGGCATTTAAATTTTCCAAAATTCAAACTTCATTAATTTTAATAAAATCAGTTATAAATGTATTTCCTCTTTATTTCTTGATCAAAATAATAGACATTAGCGAGAATAATATACTAACTCTAAATTTATTATACTCTACACCTGCATCTACGATGTATATGAGCCTAACCTTCAAATGCAAATATATTCATTGTACAGTTTTATTTTTTATAAACAGAAATAGAAAAATCCTAGAAATAAAAATATAGTATTAATTATTAATGCTTAATGTTCATTGATATGTAATTTATTATAATAAGTTTGTATTTTCGAGCCCGTGTTATCTCATAATATCAATAATAGTACGGTTGAATGAATGTTTTAAAGAAATTAAAAGAAAGTGGATGAAACTGATACCAGGGAATTGCAAATGTATCTAGATATTATTCACTCAAATATAAATATTACTATCTGAGTAGATAGAAATATGCCAATGTAATCAAAATATATTTCATATTGAATTTTTAAAACAAAATTACAATGATAATGAAATATACTGCATTACACTAGAACAAAAGAAGAAGTAATAACGATATAGATATAAGCAAATATATTATATTCGATTAATGTGTGTTTATTTGTGCATTAATTATATATACATTCATTACCTATGAAATATATATATCACATGACTATAAACTTTCTCCATGATTGCTTTGCCGAAAACAACAATTAAGTCTATTTGCGGAACAAGAACTGTATGTAAACATTTTTGTATAATTTCGTTAGAAATACTATTCAAAGATGATAAATTATAATAGGAAGGACTCAATTATTTTTATGATAATCTTTCAAGATATGTATTCTCGTAACTAAATACTCAATAAGAAACATTAGTTTTTCATTAGTTGGTATGTTTAAATTTACGTAAAGCACAAAAATAGCTAATATATTATGATGTTCAATATTCAGCATAAGTCATATGGGACTAAAGGCATGGAGCACTGTCCTGGCCACATCTTCAGCTTTTTCCATATAAAGGGTGTCATGGCAGCAGTTGGGGTCAATGTTGAAGAGGGTCGAGGCAACAGAGATGCAGCTGAAGAGATGCCTCGGATCCAGCTGAACTCCTGTGCAGTGCCTGCATTCTGCGTAGGTTCTAGATCCGTCGGGCATGATTTTCATATCTCTCATGTGCCCAGACAGCATTCTGCTGATGGTAGAAGTGATACCGTGGTCACGATTAAGCTCCGGTAGGCACCATTTTTCCGTAGTCCCCCGCAGAGCTAATGCCTTGCAACATGTTCACAAGTGCAGGGACATATTGGATGGGGCAGATTCTCCCTTGCAACTATGGTGGACAGAAGCGCGTTGATGTCTTGGGCAAGTCTCGTTTCACCTCCTTTTACGACCTTCAGCTCAGATTTAAAGTCAGAGAATATGTGTATAGCATTCTAAAACATAAGAAACTAATTTGAGAGAATAATCTACCATTTGCAGAGAAATTAATTATTCATGCAGTTTGTGAAAGTACTTAGATTGGTATTATTTTGAATTTTGAAAAAAATAAATTAATGTTTTATAGGTAATGTAAATATTAAACTTAGTATTTATATTTAATTATAATGTGTAAAAAGTTGAATTTCATGCGTATAAATACGAAATTTTTATCATAATAAAATAATCGCAATAGGGTTCAACCTTTAAATGTAAACAAACTTTGTCATTTTCAACAATGCTACATTCCTATTATTTGTAGCAAAAAAATGCCTTAAAAATAAAATTATTTTATTTCTTTTTTTAAAAACAGAGCAAAACTTCGTTTACATATGCAAATAAAAAATAAGAAAATATATTGCAGACAACTAAAATTTAAGGGGAAAATATGAAAGAAACGATAAAGGTCCCAAAGTTTAACAAAATATTGTAATAAAGCTGATTACTTATATTTAAAAATATTTTATTTAAGATTTTCAAAACAATGATTTTTTATGAATACATAATTTTGTAAAATATTTATTACTTTTGATTCATTAATTTTTAAATATGATATTTTATTAAATTCATATTAAATATTACATTTTTATTTCTTACTGATTTATATTTAATAAAATATTACTTTGTCTACTTCAGATTCAGAAAATTTCGTTGGTTATTAATCACTTTGTTTTAATTAAATATTGGAAAAACATTGCTTTGAAATTTTTACATTTTTATTTCTCAGAAAAATTTCTGATTTAAAAGTTTTTTCTTTAATTTAATTACGTTGCATGTTATTTTATGATAAGAAAAATAGCCTCAAGATATTAGAGAAAGATTAACGCTTTTAATTAATCATCACAACTTACTCATATATTCTTAAGATAATTTTGCATGCTAATGAGAAAATATTTAAATTGAGGGTGATAATAAGGCAGAAACATTTAGATTACTGTATAATTTTATTGTGAAATGAAATTTAAAAATCTGAGCCATCAGTACCTGTTAAGCATTATTTGTATCTGTCTGATTTTGATAGCCATGAGTTACTTTAGTTATTTTAGTTAAAGATAAAGTTATTGATTATTTAAAATTAAAATTCATTATTAATCTGTAAAAGTACATAGATATAATTTTTATTGATTTTTTTAAAAATAATAAAATATTTATAGTTTAAAAATTTAATGAATTACAATTTTTAATCTTTTAATTATTAGGCAGCTGTTTGTGAATAACTAATTTGAATTTAAAATACACAAACATAAAATTTTAATAAAGCTATTATTAAGATATATGGTAAAGAATATAACAATGTTATAAATGAAATTAATGTTTGAGCTATTTTAACCAACACTTCGTGTATCTTATTTAAATAGTGTTGACATTCGTTCTTATTTAAATATTATTCTCATGATTATGAAACATACAGCTGATTCTATACTATTAACTAACGATAACTGGTAAGCAGAAAAAATCTGAAACAATGGATAAAAACAAATTAATATAAAGAGAATATTAAAACGTCATATTAAATAAAATAGCAACAAGTTCAAATTACATTAAATGTAATAAAAATAAAAATGTTTAACAATATGAATTTATTTTAGCATTGTATGTTAATATTCACTCATACTGGGTAAGAAAAGAAACAATGCTCTAAAATTGAAAATCACAAATGATAACACGTTTTGTGGCATCACAACTTTTTGTAAGTTAGGACTCAACTGGCAAATTCTCTTCTCTAAAGATCATTATTTTTAGGTGAAAGAATATATTCTTTTGTAGCTGATAGCATTTTTATGTTTCTCAAGCTTTAATGAATAGATCAAAATAATGAAATGATATGCAAATCCTTGAAAGTAATTACAATTTCGGAGGTTGAAATGTAATATAATTGAATTAAAAAAGAGTTAAATCAGAAAATAAAATGTTTAAATAAAAGGACATTTTTAAAACAAAGCGTTTCAGTTTAAGAAGAAAATTTTCTATCAAAAGAAATGAATTACCAAATAATTTTTCCTATACTTTCATTGCATCTACAAAATGTGTTCATTAGATATATGGAAAATTTAAAATTTTTAACATCTGAGAATTTCATTGAACTTGTCTGAAATTTACAAACTAATCAGGAACTAAATAAATTAAAGAAAAGAAAAATAATACTAAATGTGCTAATTAGTCTCAGAAAATTTTGCACATTATCTGTGTTTGCTCTAAAGAATACGATTTTGATATTAAAAAAATATTCAACATGCATATGAACGTAAACAATTGTTTTACAGTTTAAATTTTTGGAGATTGACAAGAGATATATCTTAAGGTAGCAGCTATTTTTACAATTCTTAAAATTCAAATTTAAAGTAATATATATATATATATATATATATATATATATATATATATATATATATATATATATATATATATATATATATATATATATATATATATATATATATATATATATATATATATATATATATATATATATATATATATATATATATATATATATATATATATATATATATATATATATATATATGTATATATATATATATATATATATATATATATATATATATATATATATATATATATATATATATATATATATATATATATATATATATATATATATATATATATATATATATATATATATATATATATATTAGTAACATAAAAAAGGTGACACTTTTTCCATACTCTTTTCGAGTTACGCAATTTTCTAACATTTTCTCAAATTTGAAAATTAGTAGGTGAGGCTTCAACCTATTTCTTAAATTATATTTATATGCTGAATTTCATAAATGAAGGTAAATATTATAAAATTAGCTTAACAAGTAATTCAGTTGATCGTCAAAATCTTTATGATGGAATTAACTTTCTTATTTAGATGCAAAAATGACACAAGAAATTATACTTTCATTTTTTAATTTTTAAAAATTTGGATAAGTATTTTTCATTTTCGATAAATATGTTACCATTACGTAAGTAGCTTAGCATTGAACTTAAAATTTCTCCACACAATCAAAAATATTTTAGTAACGAGACCTCATCTTTAAGTTCATCTTTTACAAAAGGAAATTATAAAGCCAATGAAGTATAAGCATTTCAGATGACTTATAATGCTATTTTATGATGTTTTGTAAACTTAATCAAATTTTTCTGCATGCAAATATACCATATGTACGTATTTACTTTTTCTTAAAACTGGAAGTTCAGTCCTCCAAGAAACATGTCATTTGAATTCCTACAAAAATATTACATGCCTTTTGCACTTATGTATTGAAAATATATTTAAATTATCTTTTACTATATTATATTATTTTATAATTAATTCATATCATGTTTTATTAAACAAAATTTCAAAATATGTCACCATCGTGAAGACAATAATAAGATGTTGTTTTTTAAATCAATTTTTATCAGTAAATACATATAAGCCGCCTTTCAAATTCATAATTTTATTTACTTTATTAATTATTTAGATTTTCTCAAATTTCATTGAAAAAAAATGAAAGATAAAACTTCAGCTTGCTGAGAAAACATTTTTATAACACATCAGAGTTTTGAATTTAATATTACATAGCAGAATTAATAATGAAAAAATTCCACACTTCAAATGAATTAAACTAAGATGATAGTGAGAGTAAGATAATATGAATAATGCCAAGGAAGCTTTTAAAATAAAAAACAAATTAAAATAACTACAATTAATTATTTTAATTTACCATCTGTAGTATATCCATTGCTTTGAATATTAATATTTCATATAATTAAAATAATTCTCTCCTCTTAAATTTACAGCACTTAATTTATAAATTATATTTACATAATAAATTTGTTTTGTTATTTAAATATATAGGCTAGTTTCCTAATATGTATAAAATTTAGTATATCTTTTGCGTATCTTGTATTAAAAAAATCATTTATTTCAGTTGCATTAAATTAATTATAAAAGACTTTAAATAAGCCGATAGTTTACGAATATAAAGTAATGTCTTTATATACGTAAAATATTAAACATTAGTAATGATGTTATCATACAGATTTAATTTTAGTGTTTCTCATTATGAAAAAAATATCCATTTGTAATATTTTAATTATAAGCAATTGGTTCAATTTAAAAATTTTGTATAAATTTTATTGAAACAATAAACATTTGGAATATAATAAAAAATCTTCAGTAACATTTAAAATACACAGGAATATTTCTTGTGTATTTTATTTTGGATTACATTTTTTAAGTTTTATTCGCGTGTTCGATAAAGAATTATGTAAATAATACAATAAAAAAACAAACAAAACTATCATTGGAGAGACCAATAATTAAAAATATATTTTTCAAAAATTTATCTACTATAAAGTTAATAGGGATGATAACAGATTTTAAATAATAAATATTATAAATCATTTTTAAGTTTCTAAAATATGACAACATAAATATAATTTAATTTATAACAATATCTGGAAATATCCATTTCATTTAAAAATTAGTTTAGACAAATTATAATAGATTAGTTTATTAATGATATTAAATTCATTTTATAAATGAAATGTGCTAATTATTTACAATATTAAACAAAATATTTTTCATAATTATAGATTTTTAAAAATGTCAGATTTTTTTTTTGTAGTGATCTATAAAAATATTAGTAGATTTACGTAATATAATATAATTTAATGAAGAAAGTAAATTTATTAGCTTTTTCACTTTTTTCAGGTTTGCTTTTGAATGATTCCTTTTTAATGTTCTTAATTATTTTATAAAAAAACTTAATGCGTATAAAATTTTGTTAGTTCTAAATCATTTAATAAAAATATTCTCTTAAAACTTTGTTAAAATGACACTGTAATTGTAAATCACAAAGCATCATTTAACTTCGTAGCACATTTATAACAGCACACAATTTGAAATATTTAATACATTATAAAATATAATGATTCTTATTATTTTGTTATTCAATTTAATATGGTACTATAAATGAAAACATGAGCAAAATGTAATGGAAAAATACATTTGAAATGTAATATTGTATGAGGAAAAACTTGTTTTTCAATACTATTGAACATTATAAAATATATAAATAATAAATTAATAATTAAAATATCCCTTCAATTGGAATTCAAGCTAAAAAATAAAGTAGTATATATATATATATATATATATATATATATATATATATATATATATATATATATATATATATATATATATATATATATCGCTTTAATATATTCATTAAATTATATTCGAATTAGAATAAAATGAATGATTTATTTTAATTAAAAAATTATAAGTCGAAACTAAGTTTTGTACTTAAAATGTAATATATAAAAAATTTAATTAAGAAAATGAATTGGCATTATAGAGAAACAATATATATTGTGTATGTATGCATATTAATAAAATTTTGATAATTTATAAAAATTTTAAGTAAAAAATATATATTTAATAAAGCAGTAATAATATAAATCTATTAATTAGTTTTATTACTAAGAACGATATTGTTACAGAAAATAATCTCATCTTCGAATAAACTTTACAAAATAGAATAGACATTTCTAATGGTTAGAAATTGAAGACATAATTTGATATTAAGAAAAAAATAATAACTTTATTCTTATGTTATTGTATATTATAAAATTAAAAATTATGCTTGTAAAACCCTTTTTAAACTTTCACTAAAAATTTGTTATCTCTCATAACAAAAATGAGAGATGAGTAATTTTAACAATATTTTTGTAATTTTGTATTTAAACTATTAATTGAACTAAATAACTTTGAAATTGAAGGAAATTATGTTTTCTCTTTCTTATATGAATTGTAAGGAAATGTAAATCAAATCTAAAATTATAAGACCTATAAAATGTATGGATAATTTTTTAAATGATTTTTATACTGTTTTGTGTTAACATGTTTACGATAACTTTTGTTCGTAAGTTCAAACACGCTCTTAATTGAAAGACTTGTGTGTGAAAATTGCTATAGTAAGAAACGAATGCTATTTTTCATATTCAAATTAATTTAATTATGACAATTAATTAAAGAAAACTGAATACATAACGTTTTAGTATGTGTTTCAGTCAGAGTTTTAACTATATTTTTCTCTTTTTATGTGCTCAAAATTTTTTGATAACATAAACTCTTTGTAATTAAGAAGAAAATCATGACTTCGTGAAGAGATATCTCTGAAATAGCAGTTGTTTTTTCAGCAAAAATTTTAACAACTAAGATTCAAACAGAAATAAAGAAAGAAAAACTTTCATTCTCACCCTCATTCAAAAGCATCTTGAAAGCTTTTCTTCCTTATCATTTTCTTTCGCTTTTCTGTAGAAGCTTTCCTCTTTACTCATCATACTTTTTCATCGATCGTTTTTCCTTAAACTGACAAGAAACTAGAGGTAGGTGGAGTTGAGATGTGTAGACTATCTTTCACCTGCGAAAAGTAACTTGATTGTACAAAAGCGAAAAATAAGTACTTTTTAGCTTTTTAAATTCGGTGTTTGATATTTCTCGTTATTAATTTCTTTTTGTATGTAGGAAAAGGACAATATGTCTTAATTCTTTTATTTTACAGAAACATATATGACCTCAAAATAACCATTCTTTCCCTTTTTATTTTTCAAAAATATATATTAAATAAAAATTGATAATAAAATTTGACTATAGGTTTACAAATATTTAATAAAGGTTATATTAACTCAGATAATACCTGAATGCTAAAATAAAATGTAAGCACTTAGTAAATGAAAAATTGGTTATTATAAAATAAGAGACCTTAATTTAGGTTGGGAGCTATATCGTATAAATACAGAAGTAAAACGCAATTTAATAGTAACCAATTGAATAATCGTACAGTTATTCTAGTATGTGATAAATATCATATACAGCATGATAATAATAGCAAATTAAATTTACAAACCAAATGACAGCAAAGAAACTGTGTTAGCTATTCAAGGCTTATGAATCTATGGTGCACTTGTAATTCATGGTTCAAATCCCGGTATAAATTTATCATTTAAAAAATATAATCCTCAGGTAAGAATATTAGCGTTTTGCTGCAAATTCAATCCAGAAAAATATAAAAATTTTCATCGCATTAGTTGTTTTTAGTAAAGTCAAATTCAGAAATTATATATTTTGTTGTGATCAATTATTTTCCTGAGCAGAGTATGAAAGTTGATTTCAATTCTTAGGACATATGTAACTTTTAAATAAATATACAAAAAATTTTTTAACCTTCCTAAATTTGTAATAGATTTTTTATCCAATAATCAATTTCGTTAAGTTACAATAGAATTTCTTTCTAAAATATGGTTTTTAGTACTATTTCACAAAAGTTAAGTCATACTAAAGATCATACATAAAGTAGAACTCGTCACAGATTTTGCATTTAGGTATATAAAGTAGTCCAAAAAGTAATTCATTGTAATTTAGAAGCAAGAACTACGTTGATATTTGGCTTGCACAATGAACCATTAATAAACCATTTCACTTAGAAGTCATTAAAATCGCGATCTATTTTACATGCTTCAGCTGCAATTAGGGAGAAATCGTTTCTTTTCAGAAATGAGAATGTCGCTTTCTCAACCAGAACATTTTGGCCTTTCACAAATATATAAAATTGTTATGAAATGAAAAAATAGAGAAGAGAAAACTTCAACAAATTACATTTGATCAATATAAAATTAAATAATGTAATAAAGTTTAGTTTTTTCTATATTTGGAATTTTGTAAAACCAAGTTATTCTTTCAAATTAGTATTTCATGTTATATAATTCATATTCAATATTAGTATCATATCAAATGAAAATAACTCGTATACTACTTACATAAACACCATGTATGATAAATGCAAATAAATTGACGTGATTTTGTTTACAGAAATACAAATTAAAATAAATATTGATTTGGATATAGTGTTATTTATTGTTGTATTATCAGAAAATGTTTTTAAAAATATTACATGAAAACTTTATATCTAATCTCTAAATAGAAATGCTATAAAAGCTTCACTATATCTATTTAGAGATTAACAATTATTTTTTGATTTAATGAAATTACATTTCTAAAAAAATAATTATTAAATTTATTTCACATATTGGATGGCTCCTTTTAATCCTTGATTATCCTTAAGTAGTGCAATGAATTAATTATGATTTATATTCATATCATTGGAGCTAATTTATTGTATTAATGTATGCTTTCGAATGACAATGTTCATGCAAAACGCCATCTTAATAAATAAGGGCAACTTCAAAAACTTTACTTTTAACAGTTAGAAACTAAACAAATGCTCCATGCTTTCATGCGGTATGTAAATATCATTTTGCATACAACAAACATATCTCTATTTTTTAAACAAAATAATCTACATGAGAAAAAATATATGTTTTATTTAAACGTTTTTAGTCTTTACAAGAAACGTTAAATAAGCACATAAATCTCTCAATTCTCCCTAGTTCCAAAACATATCCTTTCTAATCTGAAAATATTAATAATTTCAAGACTTAATCTGCCTGGATATTAATATTTTTATTTTTATTAACTCATTTCTTTAACTTATCAGGATTTTATTTTTTCTTTTGACGTTTGTTTCATTTCCAATTTCTTACAATGTTTAATGAAAAAGAAGGAAATAACTGTTCATCAACATAAATTTCTTCAAAAGTAAATATGAAGAAAATTCAATCGAAATATTTCTGTAATAACTAACTTATTTTATTCAAATAAAAACTTATAAGTTTAAATTTTGAATTATTTTTAAAAATATACTGCTTAAATTTTTTTATTGATTTAATACAAAATTAATATGTAATTATATTTGGTTTGTCTTTGAATACAAAATGTGATGACATATTTTATTACAATAATAATTTCATTCCATTAAGCACAAATATATCTTTAATATTAAAAAAAATAATGAAAATTTAAATAGTTTTCAATAGTTATATTTTAATTTATAATTTAATTTTGTTTAAAACAAACTCTTTTCTCGTTAACTAAAACAGTCATTTTTATTAATTTAGAAGCTTTTTTTTTTTACAGTTACATTTAATCAAATATTATTTTTCATAATTTAATGACTTACTTAACCCATTTTCTACATGATAAATCATTACTAATTTCCATTTAGGAAATTAAACTTCTTACATTTAAAGTAACTATAAGTTTCTTCAACTGTATTAAATTCAACTGTAAAAAAATATTTGATAAGACAATGTTTAAAAAGTTATTAAAAAGCTAACAGCATAAAATTAATTAAAAGCATAGGAATTATTTGATGTTGTATTTTTAAGCAAAGATACAATAAAAAAATTGCTTGTCAATTTTTTAAATATTTTAGCAAGATTTAAAAAAATAGAGTTATTTGAAGATTTTAGTCTTAATTTTTTTTTAAAAAAAGTAAATATACGGTGAAACTGTTTTTTCTAGTAATATTTTTGAACCACATTTTTTTTCTTACGACATGCATCATGGCATATTCTCTTCGATTGGAAGATTTAGGTGTTTATTATACGTATATTTACGTTTCGTCAAAAAAATTTCATTCTTTAAAAATGCTGGAAAAACTCTAGGTATTTTGCTTATTCTGTCTCGATATATATTTCATGATCTGAAAAATATGATTTATGGGTATAAAGTTGTAACGTGGGAAACAATTTTTTCTTGAACAGTTTTTTAAATTGATATCAAAAAAGAGTACCTGCATTTCATTTCTATTCTTCAATATATTCTTCAAAATATTTTATTTGGTTCTCAAATAATCTTGAAAACCATTACATGATTTATTAAAGAAGCGAAGTATTTTATTGGAGTATAAAGTTTATTATGTTAAATTGAAATACATTTCCGTGTTAATATATATGTTAATGAATTCAATATAGAAAAAAACAAGAGAGCAGTGTTATTTTAAATTTCACAAAACTTGTAAATTTTGTACTTCCTTCAATGATGTGGATAAATAAAATAATATATTGATCTTAAAATAATAATAAGTAGTTAATAAAAGAAAAGAATAAATCAGTCCATTTTGAAGTGTTCTGGTTAATGTTTATATGATAAAAATAAATTTGAAGCTTTTGAAAATCAGTTATAAAATCGGTGTGTCAAAATTTGAGGATTTAAAAATAATTATTCTTATTTTTCCGTGGTTAACTTCCGTGGTTAAAAGGAAAACTGAATATAAAAATGATAATAAAATTGTTATTTTGATACAATTTTATTTTGAATACGCTTGCTACATTTAATAATTATTTTTATTTAATAACATAAGAGAGAAATAAAGAAATAAAAAAGGTATATTAACTTGTTTGTGAAAATCCCAAGAGAATATAGGTTATGCGACTATTTTCAAAAACTCAGGAAGATAAAATTATTTATTTATGCTAAAATATTCTTTTTTGGACTGATAAAATATTATTTATTTCTAATTTTTTTAAGGATTAAGCTTATTGAAATTTGTGTTAATATTAATAAAAGGAGAAATATAGACAGAGAAATAAACGGATATAAATTTAATCTCAAATAGGATATTCCAAAAAATTTATCAAAGAAAATTCCTCAACTTTGTTCTTTGTAAATAGACAAAGATAATTTTTTTCAACTTTTTCAATCAACATCAGACCATGCCAAAATGTCGTTTTGACAAGAGAACTTCGTATTTCTTTTCCAGGTATTTTATGCAGCCCAAGGGGGTGAAAGGATGTCCAGGTCTGTCTGTCAACGTAAAGGATGACACTCAATTTTAAAAGCTCACATTTGGGATATTTTTTTAGAAAAAGAATATTGAAAAAGTGTATTTTCGCCGCACAAAAATTATCTGACATTTAAATATTTTACCGCAAATGTGTTTTATTTAATTTAATAATCACTTAGAAAAAGATACTTGTTTATTATTGAAAAACATTGCTCTTGCTGAAAACTTTATATTTAGTTTCATAAGATTATGTGCATAAGACAGTAATTATCTCAAATGATATGATTCTTTAATAAACTATTACAACAAATTAAATTACATATTTGTGTTATTTCAAAGTAGTTTTAAATGGTAAACTCGAGACTATTTTAATTGCTTATTTTTTTATCAAAGGCTAATACAAATGACTTACTAGAATCATATTGTATTCAGAAATACTTTTTCCTAAATACTTACTTTAAGAAATTTAAAAATATTAAAATTAATTATATTTAATTGAGTAATGTTGATGACATGAATTATAACCAATATGATTTTAATTTCATTTAAACTTTCTATAAAGCCAGATTCTAATATTGATCAACTAATTTCTTAAAACAAAACTTCTCGATTTATTAAAAATCATTTTACCCATGGAAAACCTTTTTATGAAGTTTTTCAATTTTCAAGAAGAAAAAAACAGTCAATATATTTCAAGTTTATACAGCATTACATTAATGTTCTTGATATTATAAAAAATAAGTTAGAATTATATATTGTTTACTCTTATCAATATTTCAATTTTTACAACTATTCTTCAATTATATCGATTGTGCTGATTTTCTCTGCTTGTAACAAGAAACTAAAGTTATGTTGTTGTTGTTGTGTGCCTGCTACGCTGGCATTACGGTATGCACTGCAACACATTTCCAACTGAACCATATTTGGTGGGGAGTCTGTCTTCCACAGTACATACATGCCATAGGGACACGTTTATAAGTAGGCAACCAATCACAACCCATACATACAAGGAAAGGACAAAGACAGGATAGACATAGAGAGAGAAAGAAAATCCATGCCCAAACTGGGATTCGAAACCAGGACCTCCCTATCCGCAGTCAGCTGACCACTAGACAAGTTAAGCGGCAACTTAAAGTTATAATAATGACAAAAGGGTAAAAAGCATTTGTAACTTTTTTATGTTTAACATCCAAAAAAAGTCTGTTTTTGAACAGTTTTTATTTAAAATAGCATATAAATTTGCTTTTCCTCACTAGGTAGCACAAAGATGATGTATAGGTTAAAAATTAATTTTAATGGCTCCTTTATAGAAATAGTTGAAAAATATGTTTTAAATTCCTAAAAAAAAATCATAGCCAAGGAAACGTTCAGTTGAGCTCTTTCATTCTAGTTATTTCTCGTACGATTTATTATTAGATCTTGCGATAATTTTTGAGAGATTGTGTGAGATTAGTTTTATGAATCATAAATTTCTACTTTGCAGGTTATTTATACATCACTACAAAAAGAGACTTGATCTATATCTGGGAATATTCTCCAATAAATTTACCTTCACAATTAGCAGTCATCATGTCAATCTGCCAGAAAATGCGATTTTCGTGAATACAGCCAAGATTGCAATTGATATCCACGAACTGCGATAAAAAAGTATGTTTACTACACTTGACATAAATATGTTTAATAAGAGTAATAAATATGACATGCCATTGCTCATTTGTACTAAAAAAGCCAGAAAAAAATCAATGTGCTAAAAGTAATCTTCAGACAATGCATAAATTTTTGACACTATTTAAATACTGTTAGACACCGTTAGAATACATGCTTAGGTAATTTTTCCACGCTAATGTGCATACTTCCTATTACAGTAAGACAAACATTTATTTATCATACCTTTTAAAGCTACATTTGCTTATATATTGCTTATATTGCTCATTTGCTTGTGATAAATCATAAGAGATTATTTTTAATTGTCTGTAAAGTAATCATAAAAAAGGTAACCTGAGATGAAATTTAAAATAATTAAAACGATTTTTTCAAGAAGATTGATTATTATGCTGTTCATTATTAGCTGTTATAAAATTTGTCATCGTTTTATATCAAGTGACATTTTAATTCTAAATTTAAAAGAATTTTATGATACTTATATTACACTGCTCAAAACAATTAAAGGATATTACGGTTTTAGATGGATCTTGTGGCTGGGAAACTTTTTAGCTGATTGAAACGTGGTCGACAGACGTAGTAGGTTATATGAGAATAAATTACACATGTTTGGCAGAAAAAAATGCATTTTATTGCGCATTTGTGTACAAAAGGAAAAAAACACAATTTGAGGATATGACAAAAAAAGAATAAGAAAAGGCGTTGTCTTCAAAGGTAGTCATTTTCAGTAAGGGGTATGATTTCCACGGACGGCCAGCAACGTTGAACACCTCTGAGGCATGGAGTCAATGAGGCTATTAATCACGAGTTGGGGTATTCTGTCTCACTCTTTCAGAAGAGCTCTTTCCAGTTCTTGAAGAGTTTGTGGGGATGGTTGGTGGCCAGCAACTCGTCTTTTTAGAGCGTCCCAAACGTGCTCTATTGGATTCATGTCTGGAGAACACGCTGGCCATTACATTCGTACGATTCCTTCCTTGAAAAGGAAATCCTCCACCAGGTTAGCACGATGTGGCCTGCAGTTATCGTCCATTAAAATGAAGTCATCTCCGATTGCTGCAGCGTAAGGGACTACAATAGGTCAGAGGATCTCATCCCTATATCGGTGACCAGTCAGAGGTTCATCTCGAATGATATAGAGGTATGTGCGTCCGTCAATGAAGATGCCACCAAACACCAATACTCCCCCACCGCCAAATCTGACACTTTCGTGCACGAACGCTGTATTATTTCTACTGCCACGGTCCCTCCAGATGAAAATACGCCTATTATCAGGATGAACAGAAAAATGGGACTCGTCAGAAAAAGAACGTTGCTACATTCATTTCTCCTCCATTTCACATGCTCTGTTGCCCACTCCCTGCGGTCGAAAAGATAAAGAAGTCTCCCTCATTGTCAAGCCAGCAGAGGGAAAAACAACAAAAGAATTAAGATCCAACCTGGAGAAGATAGACTGTAATGTTAAACTAAAGAAAATAACATGGGGTAAATTCGTAACAAAAATATCTTGCCATAATGTCGAATCAAAGGAAACATTAAAGCAGCAGTTAGCAAAACACTCGATTGTGACAGAGGAGCCTTCCATAGCCACAAGAAAACTGATACTTCTCAACGTTCCTGAAAGAATAAATGATTGTAATATTGCTCAACATCTTTCTGAAGAAATATCTATAGAAGACATACCAAATAAAATAAAAATTATGGAGATCAAAGCACATCGTAAGAAAGACAACTTACAGCACTTTGTTGTGGAAGCTAACAAAGATCTTTATCATGCTCTGATCAAAAGAAAAACACTTTACTTTGGGCTACAGAAAACAATAGTTCGTGAATATAAAATCCTACGAAGATGCTATAATTGCCACGACTTTGGGCACATAGCCAATAGCTGTAGATCCTATCGCATATGCGGAAAATGCGGAGAACATCACAGTGAACTAGCCTGCAAAACTAAAACGCTATGCTGTATTAATTGCAGAGAATCTAATAAACGAGGAGAAAATTTCTCAACCAGCCATGCAGCCTTTTCCACACTATGCTTAACATACAGAAGTTTACTTCGAAGAAAATGAAGCATATACAGCAATCATCTGTAGCTCAAAAGTCAAGACTCGGAACTACTCCATTTAAGGAAAACCCTGGAACAGGTTTTATTAAATTTACACAAATAAATCTGCAAAAAGCTAAAGCGGCAACATCTCAACTTACTACTTTTATCTATCAACATCATGTAGATATTATAGGAATCCAAGAGCCGCATACTGTTAAAGGTAATATTCCGGGTTTCCCTCAAGCATGGAATTTTAATTATTCGTCAAACATTGATTTTTATCCTAGAGCAGACACTGTTAGTACAAACAATGACTGGAATTGGATCAACATTCATGCTACAAGAGATAACGCTGCAAATCTTCTTAATTTTAAAGATTTAGAACTATGCATCATTACAGCTTACGCATCACCACTAGAAGACTTAGAAGACACCTTGAACATCATCCAGAACCTCTTGACTACCTACAAGCATCTCCCCACAGTTATTATGGGAGATTTTAACAGTCATAATATTATTTGGGGTTACACCAGCAATGATGGAAGAGGTACAAAAATGGAGGATTTCATAGCCTCAAACAACTTAATTATTGCTAATACCTTTGGATGTCCACCTACATTTGTGACAAATCAAGGAAAAGGTTGGCCAGATCTCACATTGTACACGGGAGCAAACATTATATCAATTGAAGATTGGAAGGTAGAAGATGAACTTTCCTGTTCTGACCACCTCTACATTACCTTTACAATCAAGACTGATACTACTGTAATTACAAACCGAAGATACAAAACAAACTGCAGATTGAAAGCTTTTCAAAATCGAATTAGACCCTATCTTCTCTTGGAAATTCCAAAAATCCAGAATGCAAAAAACAGAGAAGAACTCGAATATATAGTCGAAGACATTAATAGCAATATTATTAAAGCCTGTGATGAGACATTAAAAATAAAAATTGCTAAGCCGAAAACTAATATAAACTGGTGGACTTCTACATTAAGGCAGATGCGTCAAAAAGTCAAAGCTTTGCGAAGACGCATGAAATCAACCCCTGAACCAGCAAGAGGATTAGCACTTCAAGCTTATAAAAAAGAACTGGCTATTTATAAGCACTCAATTCAAGAAGCCAAGTTAAGTAGTTGGCGCAAATTCTGCACCAATAACAAGGAAGTATATGGCACACTACAGAAGCTCGCTATGGGCAAAACATTCAAGCCAACTCTCTTAACAGATAATGGTACAGGTCCACAGTGGAAAAGACAAGTCATAGCGGAGGATATTATAAACAAAATAATGACTTCTTGTTTTCCTGAAGATAACACCGAAGAAGATACACCCCACCAAAAACAAATTCGAAATTCCCCAACATTAAATACTACTCCAAATGACCAAAGGTTCACAAAACAAGAAGTCACTCACGCCATTAGAAGACTTAAAACAGGAAAGGCTCCGGGACCGGATGGTATAGATAATGCTCTTGTCAAGGCTATTCACTATGCTGCACCATCACTCTTTAATACACTATTTAATAGGTGCTTGGAACTACACTGCTTTCCCAGTACTTATAAAAAAGGCCAAATCATATTTTTTCTAAAAAATGGGAAAAATCCAAATCAACCTGGATCCTACAGACCTATCTGTCTTCTGCCGGCAATAGGTAAGGTATTGGAAAAATTGCTGGTAGAAAGAACGAGTTACCATCTCGAAAATAATAAGAAGCTGAGCGAATTACAGTTTGGATTTCGAGCTAATAAATCAACAGAGCATGCTTTGAAAAACCTGATAAAAAAGATCGAAGAAAATAAGAACAGAAGACACTACACAGTAGTTATCAGCCTAGATCTCAAAGGCGCTTTTGACTCAATCTAGTGGCCAGGAGTACTAGATAAAATGGCCAAGCTTAACTGTCCCAACAATTTATTTAAGATGTGGGCACACTTTCTCATCGATAGAAAGAGTTTAATTAAACACGATGGAGGTTTTGTACTACACCACCATAACAGGGGTTGTCCGCAGGGATCCTGTGGGGGACCATTGCTTTGGAACATATACTTTAATGATTTCCTTCTCCAGAAATGGCCAAATAACACATCATTGCAAGCATTTGCCGATGATGCACTGCTCATTGTTTCAGCAAAAACAAAAGAGCAGTTAAAGCTAACAGCCAATATTGCACTCGCACAATTTGAAGATCTGTGTAAGGAAAATAAATTAATTATAGCCCATGAAAAAACTCAAGCCATCTTTTTTGGCAGCGGCAAAAAATGCTTAAAATCATATCCGAAGATTGAAATTTGTGGAAGAAGCATTAAAAAAGTTAAGGAAATGAAATATTTAGGAGTAATTCTTGATTGCAAACTATCATGGCTCCCTCACATCAGACAACAAAAGATAAAGACTATAGCTATTGTTAACAGCCTAAGACGAACAACGAATAGAAACTGGGGTGTAAGTGCCAGAATCCTTAAAATTTGGTATAAAACCATTATTGAAAGAATGATATGCTATGGATCAGCAGTCTGGGCGGAACCAATGACAAGCAGAAAAGTCAGACAGCTATCTAGTTTGCAGAGACATTTCACCTTGAGTATCACTAGATGTTTCCGCACGACTTCTACGGCAGCATTAAACATCTTGGCAGGAGTCTTTCCATTACATTTAATGGTTCAACTAGAAGCTGCTAAATCTAACATTTTCCAACATCAAGAAAAAATCACTTTCTTGGATGCAATTTATAACCCAGATGACTTTGAAATTCCCTTCAAAGCATTATTCCACCCAGCAACACAGATGGAAGGGATAATGGTTCACACTTCGAATCCTACACAGTGTCAAGGCACTCACCAACACTTTTACACCGAATACACGAGAACACTGGTTCAAAAATAGAAGGCCAAGTGGGAGCAGCTTTCTGCATTTTCGAAAATGGACAGGAGAGTGGTTATTGGCAGGGACAATTAAGAGAAGCAAATAGTGTTTTCCAAGCAGAATTGGTTGCGATTGATAAAGCATTAAAATATATAGCCGACAATAATTTATACAAGGCAGTGATTTGGTCAGACAGCCAATCAGCTCTTTTGGGAATATACAATCCATATCACAGAAGCCCACTGATTCAGGACATCCAGAATCGCCTCAGGACATTTAGCAATAGATGGCAAATTTGTCTTCACTGGATCAAGGCTCATGCTGGACATACTGGTAATGAAAGAGCTGACATACTGGCAAAGCAAGCTGCCAAAGCATGCTCAAACATGCAAAAAATTGAATTAAAATGGCCCAAATCATACTTGATTTCTAAATTACGTAACCATTTACTAATGGCCTGGCAACAAGAATGGAATGAGGCAGAACAAGGTAGATGGACATACAGCCTTAAACCCTCTGTCTCTCTTGATTTCCTTGTCCAGGACCACAAAGAAGCACAGTTTCTTTCTGGACATACTCCAACACCGGAATATTTCAATAAAAGGGGCATGGCTCCAAATAGTGCTTGTTCATGCGGTCAGGTTGGGACCATTGTTCATTACATGTTTGAATGTGATTTCACAAAACAATGGCACCTAAAAGCGCCTAAAAACTCGGAAGAACTTACTCCGTTTCTCCGCTATGCTAGCAAAACTCCTTCTCTTCTGCATAAGATAAAAAACATAATCTCCTTTATCTATGAAAAAGGATCCGAACTCTGTAAGGATAATGCCATAACTGAGCAGCGGATTTCATCATAAGAACAATTTGGTAAAGGGTAAAAATTATTGTATGGTATTTCTCTACTTTTTGTGATAAAATATTATTAGGTATTGTATTTGTTTAGCAATTAATTTTTATTATTTTGATAATAATAATTATTCAGATTAAGGTGCTGAAAAATATTGATTGACTCGGCACAATGTAATGTGCAATATTAAATATCCTAGCAAAGTTTATCAATTAGTAATTTTAATGTTTAATTTTGCATTATATTTCCTAAACATTGTAAACCATTATAAACTGTGAACAGACAATGCAGGTTTTTTATGTGATAAAATAATGCATTGTAATGTTTCACAATTAGTATATGATTTATTTATGTATATACTATCAATGTATTGTATATTTTTGCTCTTTTTCTAATACAATCTTGTCATGTGATATAATACGTCATGTGATAATATGATACGTCATGTGATATAACACTTCCCTCTATCTAACCACTATATATAAAACTGGGGGTTTATATTGAAGCTTGCCTTGAGTCTTCAGAAATACTTTATTTAGCAATTTTAGTGCAATATATGTTCATTATTATTTCTAGTAATGTTAGAGTGTCTGTAAAATATTTTGCTATATATTTTATTCATTTTTAAGCCTTTTTATTATTTATTGTATTGTAATTATATTTTGCTCAATAATTTTCTTAATCGTGGTAACTACAGTGCACAGACTGAACAGCTGCAAAATATTAACTGAATCAGCAGACTGTAATCTGTTATACTTTAAATATTCTACAGTTTATCACCTACAGCAAATGTTAAATGTTCAATAGGATACCATTCATGCATATGTAATCTTAACTATCTGCGTGTAGACAATGTAGTCCTTTGGTATTGCGAAAAATGCAATGTTGCATTAAAGGACCCAGTTAAAGCATGAGAGAGTTACTAGTACTTATTGAAAATCTCTCTGTCCCAATTATTTGCTCTTTTTATACTCTTCTACTTAAACTTAATTATATTGCTTGCATATTTGTGTTATAAACTACTTATATCGTCTGCTATGACCATCATAAAGATAATTAACTTGTATCTTTACCAGAGTTACTTGGAGTATTAGGATAATCTATCTTCACAGCTTTATAGCAATATTTAACTCATGTCATCGCCCATAGTGAAAATTTTGTAAATGTTTTGTTGTTGATGTTATTTTTCTGTCAAATTATTAATTTCAAATATTAGAGACCTATTGAAATTCAATTTTGTTATCAAATTTCGTGACAATTCTGTCACACCAGATGTATTACGTGATGGAGCTATACCTGATAACCTAAGGTACAGACCAGGTGTTCCATTGCGTATGTCTATGTCTATGTCTATGTTAGAATACACATACCATCGGTCGGCGAGCATACAGACCTACACCATGGAGCCGGTTTCGGACAGTCTGAGTTGAAACCGTGGTGTCAGAAGCCGAGCGAAGGTGTTGTTGGAGAAGTGTAGCTTTCATATTTCGGTGTTTCCGAACCGTTAACATTAAATAACGATCTTCATTGGACGTTTTGCCCGTCTAAGACCTTGCCGTGGTCTTCGGCCTGCACTTCCAGTCTCCGAAAAACGGTTCCAGATCCTGGAAATCACACTTTGTAACACTCCAATGGCTTGCGCTACTCCGGCTTGATTTGGCCCCCTTCTAACCTACCAACAACTCTCCAAGCTTCTGAATCGGTTAAATGACTTCGCTGAGACATCGTACTCATCGAAACAAAGCAGTCACTGAATACCGATCATCCTTGTATTCATTGTCTTTTATTCAGTTGAAAGTCAAATTTCATTCACTGCCGCTGAAGTGACGTTTTTGACGTCGAACTCAAAATTAGCATACTCCACAGTTTGAAAATCAGAAAAATTTTCATTTGTGATTCTCTTCTTCCATTTTCTGCAAAAAAAATTTCGTTTATATCTTTATTTTATGTAAAATTTACAATATCCTTTAATTGTTTTGAGCAGTGTAAAATGCCTTAATATTATTTGTAAATAAAAATGTGTAACTTTAATTCTATAAAGGGAATTAAATTTCTTTCTACTACACATTACTTATTAATAAAATTAAAAAAATATCAATATATTCTCCTTTCAAAAAAAATATTTTGTATATTTGAAGTTGCTGTGTGGCTATTGTTTTCCAAATTTTAGAAACAGAATAAAAAATTTATTAAGGAATAATATTTTTAAATAAAAAATATTGGACGTTTTTACAATAAAAAGAAATGATGATTAAGTTGAAGAAATATTGAAGTCTAAAGGTAACCGAATGACGTTTTAAATTGAAAAATGTATAAGTAAAATACACCTCAAATGATTTTTTCCAGACTTATAAGGATAAAAAAAATTCTAGGAAAAAAAAGAAAGAAAAAACTGAAATATTCTGTAAAACGTCTTCCCTAAATGACATAAAAGGAAAGATAAATCATTTATCTTCTTTTTAGCAGTTTTAATAATTGAGTTCCTTTCATTATTGCGATGTGGTAAATTTTTAGAATTTTGCATAAAATGGTATGACTGTCTTATGATTTACGATTTTTATATGCAGTTACATGCGATTGAATACAGTTTCATTATCTGCAGTGTTCTTTTATAAAGGAATGTGTTCTATTCTTTCTATCAGTATTTCAATACCTTTGGCAAATACAACTTTCTTAAATTTTGCAGATATACATGTCAGCATAGCATCTAAACATTTCTGAGAAATTCTAATCGGTCGAAATTCAGCAAATGTTAATCCAAGTAGCATAATCTGGAAAAGTTTCAATCTTTATGCAATGTGGCACAAAAACAACTCATTGTGTTTGGATTTCAAAATACACATTTTGGCAGTGTTTTTAAAGTAACTGGCTCTTCATTCCAGCTGCTACAGTTTATAATATATGGTATCATTTTGAATGTACTTAGTCAATAGCATAATTTTATCCAATCTAGTGTCTTTTTGACGACTAAACGTCCTAGCGTACAAGTACTTTTTGGTTCTGAACGTTGTTATTCTGCGTAACGAAGATATATGCTTCCTAATTTCTTGTACATTAAACTCTTGTTATAAATAGATTAATATGTTAACAAACGGTTTTTTTTGTAATTTGCAATTCTTTTCAAAATATCACTTTCAGTTAATAATGTTTGATTAAAAGCAAGCTTTTTTACAATTTACAGAATGAGATTATTAATCAAAATATTTTTAAAGGATCAGATATCTTAGTTTCTAAAGTTATGCAAATTTAATTCAATAATTTTAACATTTCATCATTTGCGCAACTATAAATTTGTAATGGATTTCTCAAGCTGATAATTTTGTACATACTTTGATATAATATTCGTAAAAGTAAAAATTAGGAAATGAAATATTGAAGCGAATACTCAGAACCCCTAAACTCATTATATTTTTAAATTAATTTATCATAATGATAGATTTATTTTTGAAAAAAAAATCTTACAATGCAAGATGAATTTATTCATGAGCATAATGTAGACAATGTGAGAATTGATTAATATGCTCAAAATGTTATATTAATTATTTTTTTCATTCCTTCGAATATTTGTCTCAGCACATCATTTTGCATTGTTTCTTGCTTCTTTAACGGTTTTTCTAATTTTGTCAGTAAAATGAATGAATTTTTTGGATTAGAGAATAATTTAAGGACATTTATTTGTGAGTAAAAGTTAATAACGTATTGTGGTGATTCATCACGACTTCTCTAAGAAATTGAGTTGATTCATCACATCTTTTCTGAGAAACTCTTGACCTTTTACAAAAGACTTGAATTCCCCAAGTAAAACTGAAAATTGCGAAGTGAAACTAAAAAAAATTATATTAAATTTCTGAGCCAATGGTATTAACTTCATGAAATGTACCCAACCAATCATCACACTTTGTAGGCGTGGATTACACATTCTCTCAGTGAGATCTGAACCGAACACAGAACACTTGCTCTCCAAATCTCATGCTAAGAGGACGCGCTGTTTCAGTCCTCCTAAATTTCTTTGTTTCTATGTAAGTTGTGTTGTCTACAATACATGTTATTTATTTTAAAAAATACCTTCTGAAAAAAGTTAAATATCAACTAACTTACACCATAATATTATTGCAAGGAATTATTAAAGTATTATATTATTGAAATTTGGATTTATAAAATTAGTACAAGAACTTAATTTAAATTCTACTGGTATTGTTTCCATACAATAAGGATGATTGTAAATATTTATAATTTCCCCACGGTATATACATACTGATATATCCATCCTATTGATAAAATATAAAAATCGATAGTGAGAACCCAATTTAATCTTATAGTTAGAATTCCTAATTGACTAAGGCTTTGAAAAATGTGAAATTATATAATTATTTATAATTTCAAACACCATACTTCGAATCAATAGTTTCAAAGACATTTGTTCGAATATCGAGAAGAGATGTTATTCAGCATAAGAGCCTAATTTTCACTCAATGCAAACTACGAGAAAATATAATTATGCAAAACCTTCTTAAGCAACATGTCTTTCCCCCAAAAAGTTATTGAATTACGGTTTCAGAAATATTCCTTTAATTTAATCCTTTCGCAATATATAATATGTATATATATATATATATATATATATATATATATATATATATATATATATATATATATATATATATATATATATATATATATATATATATATATATATATATATATATATATATATATATATATATATATATATATATATATATATATTTCTGTTATATATATCTGTTTTTCAATGAGAGGAGTACTATTTTCTGTTAGTTTCGGTATTTATTTTACTTAATGATAAAATAGTATTATTTAATTAGATATTTAAAGAAAGTTATAGGATAATAATTCTGTTAAAATAACTCAAATTTAATAAAGTAAAGAAAAATATATGTATCTTTTGTAGCACTTTTTTTTAATCTCAGACATTTTATCGTTTTTAATTCAAATTGTGTATCTGAAATTCAGAAAAAATCTTCAGTGAAGGGAAACTATAGCCAGAATTACATTAATTTACAAAATTAATTATTTAACTGCTAAAACTTACATAAATGCAAAAATTTTCATTAAATAATAATTTAAAAATAAAGTATATTGTGAAAGGATTTATTACATAAAATTTGTTACAACGAATTTTTTCGAAGTTAATATTTGCTTCATTTTTCAATATTCTGATATTTTCATCATGTCACTAATCATTTAATATCTTGAAAATACTATCTTACGCACAGCTTAGTAAATTCAACATCGACTTTCAAAGTTCTTTTTGTTTCTAATATATCCTGCTTAATTACTTTAATATCCCAGCATAATATGAAAATAATTCTTCAATGATTATTCCTAACCGTTGAGAATAATTTCTTCAGGGATAGAAAAATTTCCCTGCTTCGCTTACAAATCCTCCTTTCATGGATTAAATATTCATCACTCTGATGCTAAATTCAATATTGATGGCTTCTTTTCCTACGAACCACATTTATTGGAAAATTGTTATTATCTTGAGTCACATCTTTCGTATACCATGATTCTGAAAATGTAGTTTTATGTGTACTTTATTTGGTTTCGCTTACAGAGAGATAATGATTTTACTTTACAATGCTTAAGAGATTCCAATAAATGTAGAGGGTTATGAAACAAATTTTGCTGTTATCGTTGTTTTAAGATAGTGATATTAATATCTAGTAGAAACTGCAAAAATTTGAAGCTTTTATGGTCAGGTAATTGTATTAATAAATACCCAATCATATGTGATTTCAAAATAATGTCCTATTATGGAGTATATATATAAGTAATTACGTCGTCGTTACTTATATTGTAAGCGTAGTCATATTTTAAACTAAATATTTGTTAAAAATACTTTTATATAAATTTATAAAATAGCTTATTTATATAGCTATTTTATAAACATAATTATCACTCTTTTAAAGAATATATGATTTATAAGAATTTGAAATGAAAATTGGTTTTAGAATCTAATTGTAGTATATTAAATATTTTAAAAAGAAATTTTATATTAAGTGATATAACTTTTAAATTAATATGCCAAGATTATTTGAATATTCCATAATTAATTATAGTTAATAAAATTTCATTAGGAGTTAATGGATTCTTTTCTAAATACTTATGAATACAACCTGGATAATGTTTCAAATAAAAAAATGAAAAAATATCTGCAAGGAGCATTGTTAATGTTTCAAAACTACTTGAAATTACTAACAAATTATAATATATGATTGTGCATTTATTATATATTATAGTTTCTGTTTGCAAAATATTTACGCAGCAATATTTTCAGAAATGATTATAAAGTAATCTTCGTCATTTTTTAAATTGTTTGAAGTAGGCACTTTATACTTATATATTTCACTTGCATCTACTAAGGCTGTAACATCATGGAAAAAATTCCATTCCAATTCAAAATAACTTTGCTTAGGACAATCTTTGGAAGCTCATTCCGAAATGTTGAGACATTCCAAGAAAGGAAGTGTCTGGAGAAGATTAATAGAATTATTTATTTATACCCAATAGTTTATCACAAAATATCTTTCAGTTCGATGTTAAAAAGGGAGTTAATCAAAGAGAAATATTTTATTATGATTTATTAAAAGGGTCTTCAATTTGAAAACAAGAAGTGGCACCAAAATATACCTATTTTACTGCTGAATAATTAAATAACAATAAGGTACATAAAATATGTAAAATCTAGTAAAGTGAAACCATTTTCATTAAAATATAGACAATTTTAGTGTCAATAAGAAAGCCATTTGAAAGATTATTCAAGTGCCAAAAAATCGTCATTCTTATAAAGACAATAAATTATGTAAAAATATAGAAATATTACAATTGTTTACCTAAAATATATTTATTATAAATGAAAAAAATGAGTGTATATTTTTTTCATGAATAGAAATGATAATATCTTACGAACTGAATAACAAATATATAATAAATTACACATATATAAATTCATAATTTTGAAAAAAAATGGTCTTTACAAATGTTTATAAATGTTTTTTTATAAATTAAACTGCTAAATTGTTAAATTACTTTTTCATAAGTATAAATCAATAATTTTTCTTTACATTAATTTTATAACATCTGAATAAATATTAAAACAATCTTCCCTTGTTATAAAAATGTTTGCTTTTATGATATTCCATACTGTTTCAAAATTTATATTCATTACGAGTGTAATAAAAAAAAATTCGGTAACACTTAAATGCTTAGCATAAATAGTTCAAAAATATATAAAATTTATTTGTTAGGAAATTAAATTAATTTCTTGAATATTTTCGTCATGCATTAGTTTCACTTTTAATAAAACTTTCTTGAAGAGGACTTATTCTAAATTATTTAATTTTATTATCGTTAATTATTAACATCGTTTTAAAAATACTTCTTAATTCAACTCTTCATGCTCATGCGAAAATAAGCTTAATTATTGGTAAATAAGGATATTAATGAAATCATTTCTGTGAATTAATCCTCTTTTACTAGAAAATAATTAATGCATGAATTTTGTCTACAGAAATATTCATAAAAATAAGACTCGCCAATTAAAGATTAAACACTTCTTGTACATTAATTGCTATCTTATTTTATGTCTACTGCGTAAACAAAGCTATTATATTAATTAAAAAACTATTTTTGTTTATAATTCTCAATTAACTTTATATAAGTAATAAGATTAAACACACAGTATCTTGTAAGGAAATAAGAAGATTCTTTAACTAAGATCTTAATCGCAATTTAAATATGCTCAATTCTATTTAAACAAGTATAAGTAGTTCACTTTGTAATTACTCAAGAGATATTAATCTGAAAGGAAAAAATAATTATTCTTAATATGTTTTTTTAAGAATATTTTAGAAAGTAGTTTCGTAAGGAATGTATTACATGTTAAATTACTTTCTATTGCAACTAAAATATTTAAAACAGCAGCTTATTTTCTTCTTGAGCAATGTACTTTTATTTAAATATGTCTTTTAGGATAACATTTAAGGGAGGATAAGGATTATCAAAATTTCTAAGATTTTGTATTTACTGTTTATATTTCTGAAATTTATTAAAGCCTATTAAAGTTGTAGTCTTGTAATGCATTGAATGCCACAATTTTCCAGGTACGAAATGGATTGAACAGAAAGTCATTTAATAATTTATTAAAACAATTATAAATAACATATTTAAATTATTTAAAGCAAAAATTTAATATTTTATAAAATGAAAATATAGTGTTTCATATTAAAACATTACTGCATATCATTTGTAATCTTAATATAATGTCAGAATTTTTCCTTAAAAATATAAACTCTACATTAATATTTAATGATACTAATAATTTTTTATGTAGCACTATTCTAAAGAAAACAGCAAAAATATAAAATGCACAAAAACTCTTTCTACTTTCTAAACATACATATACGTATACACACATACACACACACACACACACACACACACACACACACACACACACACACACACACACACACACACACACACACACACACACACACACACACACACACATATATATATATATATATATATATATATATATATATATATATATATATATATATATATATATATATATATATATATATATATATATATATATATATATATATATATATATATATATATATATATATATATATATATTAGCAACATTTATAAACAACATTATTGTTAAAGCAACATTATTGTTATAAAGTACGTAAAATAAGTTCAAAATTAAAAAGTATTTATATTAAAATCGCATTTTCTTTATAAACACATGAAAAACAAGAAGATTGAATTACTGACAAAAGCAAATTATATTAATAAGTCAATGTTTTTTAATTATTTCTGCTAAGATTCATATTGAATTATTTGTGATTATTCGAAAAAACCTCCAATACATCTATATTTCTGATATTCTTAAAAATATAAAAAGAGTGCTTCGTAGTGCTTATTAAATTAAGATATTTCTAAATAAGTATTATCTAAAACTTCATTTCTATATTTATTTCCCTCTTTTCATTTTTCAGATAAAAACAAGGAAATTTCATGCGTTGATTCATTTTTCAAGCCATGATCATTACTAAAGCACGTACTATCTCTTCGAAGCATCTTTCAGTTCTTCATAATATATTTTTTACACAACTTTCTATTGGAGCTACTACATCCGGAATAATCATAAGTGAAGAATCATTGGAGAAAAATGAATTCCAAAATACAAATAGATATTCTTAATGCAGAAACACTATTCATAAAATATTGAAAAATGCTGCTTTTTACGAAAAAAATCCAAATTTCCAATATTCCATTCAATGAATAATAATTTTATATTATAAAGAATTTTAGCTTTATTATTTTTTAAACAATTGCTCGTAGATTTTGGTAAAAAATTATATGCTAAATTTTTCTATAACTAATTAAATTTCCTTAAATATTTCATTCTGTCCTTATAAATGCTATGAATGGTCAATTTGTGATCAAGAATGTTTTGCTTAACATATTCAGATATTATATTAAATTCAAATTTACAAGAGATTAAGCAAGCTTGGCATTTGTTAATCCGTATTTGTGTCAGTAAATTGCAATCAAGATATAATATTTTACCATTAAAATATTTTTCTTAATTTTAATATTTAGCATTTAAAATTAAAAGTAAAATAAATTAATCATCAAAAGTAAAAAGAATCACTGGTGCTACATAAAGATGAATAATCGAAAGTTTTGTCATTAACTTATAAAATTTTTTTATTTTTCGTTTATTTTTATTTCATTTCAATATTTCAGCATCAAAATGCTTGAGAATGCAAAAATCCCAGAATACTGACACTTAATTCCTACTCAGCTTTTCTAACTTTTAGATTTCTCAAAAATATTTAATTTCAGGAAAAAGGAAATAATCTTTGATTAGACCAAAATGCATTGAAGATACTCGAACAATTTTATGAGATTATATTTCATTTTCATGATAATAAAATTGTTTTCTTAACTTTCAGTATCAAAACAATGATTTTATGAGAGACTCTAAAAACCTACATTTTTGCCAAATGTTCATAATAAATTTATGTTAATGGAATTATTTCATGAAATTCATGGATAAAGTATTGTGAATCCTCTAATTATAATTAAAGATATTTCACGGCAGATTATTTTGCAGCTTAAAAAATACAATTTTAAGTTTTCAGGCTAAAAATGTTATCGAAAATTATTTATATTGCCTTTTAAGTTTCTTGAAAAATACAACTAGAATAATTACAAGGCAAAAATTAATTTCTTAAGCTAAATGGAAATACATCTGAAAATATTTTTTCGTGTGAGTGATGAATTTAATTCATATTGGAAATTATTTTTGTTACATTTTAGAATTTCTTCTAACAAAAATTCTATCAAATAGTAAACATAAATATTTGTATGTTGAAATCATGGGTTGAATAAATTGAAATCAGTAATATCTTCTGCTTTATTATTAGCCTAATATACATTATTTTTGATGTCCATCTATTATTAGAATTGGGAAAATAATTTATTAAGTATTTTTTATTGAAATTTTTTGGAATAGATATCCTACAAATTTTTATAAGAAATTCAGTTGTTAGCTTCTGAAATTTAAACTGATGAGACAAAATAAAATTTTTCACTGACTTTAATACTCAAAAATTAGATAAGCACACATAAAATTAAATAATTCACTTTAAAATTTAAAGTTTATGTTTTTAAATAAAATTTTAATACTCGTAGAACATAAAAATCACGAAAAAAATTTATACATATAATAAATCGAATACACTTACGTTATGGAAGTAAGAAGTGAGAAATAATTCTTTATGTCTTATTTAGGGAAGTTTATTTAATTATTATATTTTATAATTAAATGGTTTACTTCATTTCTACTTTACATGATGTAAAATATTAAAATTAGCAAAACTGATTGATTAAAGTAAGCAATGAAAAAAGCATGTGTAAGTGAATTGTTTCAAGAATAAAGGAAAAAATTGAATGAGAAATTTGAAGAAAAATGCTCATAAAAATTTTTACGACCCATTTCAAAAATAAGAATAAATTATTTTAAAGATTAAAAGAGTGACAAAGGCTTGGATCTTGAGTGGAAATAAAGAAAATACTTCTTCAAAATGTCAATAGCCTATGAAAACTTTTATTCAATGTTTGAAGTGTGGCATCGAAATTGGATGGCAAATATAATGGAAGTTTCATCATATAAAATTGAGAAAGAAAATATAAATTTAAAAAACGCGATAAAAAATAAAACTGCTCTGAACATTTTAACTTTTAAAAATTATTCTATCGTATAAATCTCTTTTAGCGAGAAAAAATTTTCTTTTAAGATTTAACATCAAACATGGTATATTTTAAATGTTTTTGAACATTTCTATAAACTTTTGTAATATGTGGGAATAAATATTATCTTTTGAATAGTTTAGAAATTGCTTTTTAATAGAAAGAAAGTTTAAGCATATCTGTCAGAAATTTGTTATTTCATGCTCGAAATTTATGGTATGAAAGAGTTAAAAGTATAATTTAAATTTTTCATTCTTTCATATCTAAGTTATTGAATTGTGTGATAAAAATCCTTTTGCATACTTTTCATCTATTTTCAAAAAAATCTTCATGTTAAATGATAGAAAAATTTTTTTTTAAAAAATTAATTTGAACATTATTTACATAAAACATTTTACAATGTAAATAACACAGTGTAAATTTTCAATTATTAAAAATTATCAAAAATATTTAATAATAAAAATTTAAAGTTCCTTTTGAAAAAAATGGTTTTGTATACTAAATAAAGAAACATCTTTAAAAATAATTTAATCTGATCTTACTTTCATTATTATAAATGATAAAAATACTTTAAAAAATATCATATCAGAAATTTAAGTATTTTAATTGGGAAAATATTTATTGTTTAAACTGTGTACCCCTATAAAATTATTGTATAAAAATTTGAAGTATTACACATATTTAAGCTTACTTCAATCGTTTAACAATACTTCAACAAAACTTGTGTCTATATTTCGACGTTGATAACATTTTTTCAAATTATTTTACTCATCAAAACTAAAGTGTAAAAGGTTTTTCAAAGACCAGTCTGAGATTATATCCATAAGTTTTAAAATTTTATGAGATTTATAGTTAATATTTTATAATTTGTTTAAGATTATTTTGAAATATAAAATACATTTGAATGTATAAATTTTATACGTAAAATAAATACAGTATTACTTATACTCTGATGAAAAATAAAACTTTTTTTATAGTTCAATGAAATTTGGATGGTAATTGAGGGAAATTATCTATAATAACCAACGATTCATAGAAGTAAAAACAAATATATACATTCTGCCAATTTTTATTTTTTGTAACATATTTTGTAATTAAAAGCACACGTGGACAAAATGTAAGAAAATTATTTATTTATTTACCAACTGCGAATAAAATTACGAGAATAGAATTTTAATTATTAATAATAAATTAACAATTAATATATGTAAATTTTTAAGAGATTACAAGTAATTAAAGTTATTTTCCCCAAGTAGAAAACATAAATTAAAGTAAATCACCTTTGGGATTATATTATACAGATTACTTTAAAAGCGTTGGCCAGCTCAATTCTGAAAAATTAAATAAAATATTGGTTTTGAACTAAAGATAATTGTAAAACATATAAAATATTTATCAATTTAATGATTTCATCGTATCTTTAAATGTAAATAAGGAAATAAAAGAAAAAATAATATTTTAAATTCAGCAGTTTCTTTTCTTAATAAAATGTGATAATCTATCATTTAATGAAATCTGAAATAATTCCGTTGTTTGGGAAAGAGCTAAAACCCCTTGAGTCATGAAAGTAAAACAATATTTTTAAAATTTTCAATAAATTACAAGAAATATTTTTTCTAAGTGTATTTGTTAATGGAATGCAAAAGAAAGCAAATTTTATATGTTTTGTTTTAAATATTATTAATTTTCTAATATTAGAAACATTCATCAACATTAATTTGGTAATTTCTGTTCTAGAAAAAAATTCATTCAAAAGATTTCCTTATTTCAAGGCAAAAATGTGAAAAATAATTGCAAGATTATATATCAACTATTTTTATGATTTTTAACTAGTTTCTCTAATATTAGATTTTGCTTATTTTTTAGTCATTTATAAGTAAATTATTGTTAGCCTAATATTTGTATCTGAATAGAAGGCGGGACGAAATGTATCAATAAAATCTGATATTTATACCAAAAATTTCAAAAAAAAAGTTAGTGTTACCAATCATTACAGATTGTTTTCATTCCGATAAATACTAAAATATTATTTCTTGATTATAATAAAACTACAAGAAAAATGATTATCATTATAGAATAAACTAGATAGTGTAGTAATTCTAGGAATTTCTCAGATCAGAAACACAAAGAATACGTACAAGAAATGCTATCTGATGTTAAAGGACGAAGAAAGTTTCGATGGAAAAAAAGATCAAACACACACACATCAAAGAAAAAGTTAATAAATTGCTCATTTCTTGCTTCCAGGTGATCGTGTGACTTTTGTCATCGAAGAGCAGCATCTGTGCTTCTCAACTTTTCCATCTCCTGGCTTACGCAAACCTAAAGGAAAAGAGTTGCAAACTTACACAAATAAAGTAAAAGTTTCTTCCAGATTTTCGGAGAAAAAAAAGAACAGTTTTTCTTTCTTTACCTTGATGTAGTTAAAAATATAATCATGATGCAGTTAATTAATTTCTTGATGAATGTGATTAACTCAATCAAATGTATGTGTTATTGGTTTTTCTGTTAGCTTACTTTCTCAGTGTTTGTGGTATTTCATAAATAAACTCATAATTAGTATATGTATATAAAATCAAAATTATTGAGAAACAAAAGTAGTGAAAGTAAATCATACAAATAAAACTAGTGGAGTGACAACTTGATAAATTAATTAAGAATAAACTCTCTTGGACATTGTATAATTAATTTAATAAGAATGTAAAAACTATAATTTAACATAAAATTTATTGAGGATATTGTAAAATATCTTCTCTTTTTGTTAATACTTAAGTTTTTAATTCTATTTTTAGGCGTATTTGCATTTGCTCTCACTCAGTCTGCTAATTTTATTTTGTGGATAATATACAAACAAATATAAATTTTTGAATATTATAATGCTAAGTTTGATTTAATTGGACTCCTTTTTATATGCGTTTTTCAGACACTATTGATTGTAACTCATATATAAAATTTTTAATTCATTTGATCTAATTTTTCTAAGCATTACAATTATACATATAAATAAACATATGCACATTTTCTGTGAAACAAAATCAAATAATTTGAAAATAATATATGTATGTATATATATATATATATATATATATATATATATATATATATATATATATATATATATATATATATATATATATATATATATATATATATATATATATATATATATATTTATATATATAAATATATATATATATATTATTCACCAATGAGTACACCTATGACAATGGACACCTATGACAAGGAGAATATGAATGGATCTGATTTACATCACGACTGTTGTTTTTAAATATCATGTAGCAAACAGCATTGGCTTTAATCGCATTCAAGGTGGCACAAAATTCAAAGTTGTCTGACTTCAAAAAAGGCTCAATTGTCGTATATCTTAGAAATGGCTGATCTTGATCTTTGAAGACATATTGAGGTAAGTACTCCAAAATCAATAGTGGCCTTGTGGAATTGAAGGTTATTGATGATTATCAGATTGGGCTTTCAAGCGAAAAATCAGGTACTTAATATATAGAGACCGCCGAGTTTTGTCCAAAGATATTTAAGAAACCGCACATGATGTGTGTGTGCTTCCCACATACTCCAGACGTTCCGACAGGCCTCTTTTGTTATTTCTATAATACCTCCTGATGAATCATATTTACTTGCCAATAAACATTTGAATAAAATATTCAACCGAGGTGTACGCTAAGGTGTTGAGAAGCACTTAAAAATTGGACTTAAGAGTAATGGCAAAGGGTTTTCGGGAGTGATTAGATGATTGAGTAGGCTGCTAGTCGGATAGCAGAGTGGGTTTGTTGTATGCTTGGAGAACGTATTTAGTCAAAATGCATTCATTATGCCTGCAGTAAGGTATGGCTCGCTTTACGGACAAGGACAATTGACCGCTATTCATTACAGGCTCTTAAATAATAAACTATCAATAACTTACCATCAACTGATATTAATAATAAGTATCTTAATAATAATAAGATAAATAGGCATAATTTAATATCCAAAAATTCAAACCAGTTTTTACAATTTGCTTTAGATAAAATAGTTTATATCATCATTAGTTACAAAAAAATCTATTACAGGACAACCATTAAAAGATTATTAAGCTTTCTATTATTACATAAAAGATAAAAGTTTCACAAAAATACAGAAAAAAAGCTAACAAGAACAGTAGTTGTATCAAGTACATTTATACAATTTGGTGCTACTATATTAGGAGTCAGAGAAAAACGAAGTTGCATTTATAAAATTTAGGCAAGAAAATTATGAATTTCATTCTTAAGTGTTACTGCGAATATATGTTTTAAATCCTTTCCTGATATTCAATAAACTAATGCTAATTTGGATATTTCATTATATGATGACTTTCACACCGAATTTAGTTGCTGTTTTAGCCTCTCTAATGAGAGTTCTACATATTTGAATATTTATGCTTCATAAAATTCACATTAGAAATTATAATATCAAGAAAGTATTTGATTTTTTTATTTACACATTTTGTAATTACTATAATTGCTCATGCATAAACCAAAGAATTGAAGAGATAAATATATGTATTAAGAATATAGAAATTATACGTATTTATTAAATCAATAGCAAACGAATTTTGCTAAAAATTTCAAATCATTAGAAAAGTATTGACTATTTATATATATATATATATATATATATATATATATATATATATATATATATATATATATATATATATATATATATATATATATCTTCTTCTCTTCTTCTTCTTAAAGTTGGGTTTGTATGTCATGGGGCACTTCTGCTTTTATCAGCATTTCGTACCACTTTAATTCCAAACCCAATGTTTCCTAGTTCCAGTTACTCGGGTCACCCACTTTATTAATAAAGTCCGATAACCCTTTAATGGAGTCTAGGTGTAACTCTCTAGTATGGATGATGCCTAAAGAAGTTAAACTAGGGAGGGCAAGAGCCTCGCATTCATAAATGATATGCTCTGCCGTCTCCTAATGCGTATGACATTTCCAGCAGATAGGGTCTTGCTGAAACAGTCCCATCTGGTCAGAAAGTCAGTCTTGCTAGCGATAGCTTCCTGACTTTCACCAGAAGAAGAAGGTTTGGAGGTCATTTCTACCTCAAGTGAAAGATTCATTACTGCCCCTTTACTAAAATGCCTTTGAGTTCCCTTGTCTTTTTCAGCAAGGTCTACTTCAGAGGCTTCACCTGCAATTGCAGAAAGGTTTGTTATCTCTTGTGTCTTTTCAGCCACAAGATAACAATAATAAGCTCAGGTAATATAAGTCCACCCAGCATTGCCTGAGTTACTGGGCAAGGGAAATTACTCTAGAAGTTCGCCAGGCAACTAGAGGCTCCGTTACGACACCATTACCGCGGTGCCAAATAACCCTAGGCACGGGTCGCATAACACCAGGGTTTACGGGAGCTGGTTCGCGGCCTCTGATTCTATATTAAAGGCTATCCTGTCATTCCTACAGGACATTCGGCGATCCACCACCTGCCGACGCGCCTGGTGGCTGCTCAAGCCCCAGGAAGGTACACGTACCCCTTGGTTCCAGGTATATATATATATATATATATATATATATATATATATATATATATATATATATATATATATATATATATATATATATATATATATATATATATATATATATATATATATACATATATATATATATATATATATATATTTATATATATATATATATATATATATATATATATATATATATATATATATATATATATATATATATATATATATATATATATATATATATATATATATATATAAATATATAAAAGTAGCGTTTCTATATTCCCTTCTTCATTTTCAACAATGTGCTCTAATCGCAGAACTGTATTTTCGACAGCAGACCGGTGTGAGTCTGTCGGAATATCAAGGATATGGTGCCTAATGCTGTCGTTCAGATGTGGTACACATGCTGGCCTTTTACGGTAGACATTGCCCTTCCAAATGAATGCCAAATGAAGAAGTGCATATTGAAGAGTTGTAACGCTACTTTTTCATTATTATTTTTTAACATTTATAATGCATATTAAATGTTTTTATGTGTATAACAGCGCCATCTATTGGTGAAATTTTGTACTATTTTTAATAAATGTCAAGCGCATCATTTGAATTATCTGTAGTTCAAGTTTTATCTCATTTGGACGAGTAGAACGTATTCTACAGCCCTCTGAAGTGGGAAACTTACTTCTTGCTAACCCTGTATATATATATATTTATATATATATATATATATATATATATATATATATATATATATATATATATATATATATATATATATATATATATATATATATATATATATATATATATATATATATGTATATAATATGTTAATAATATTCTTTACCTTAATTTTTAATTTTCTCCTTAAATTATCCAGATAGAGCATTTAAAATTATGAAGAAGCGAAAACATTTTGTAAAGTGTAAATTTTAATAATGGGGTGTAAAGCACGCTAAATCTGCAAAAGTTATGCTTTCTTGTTTGTGTCAATTGTTTGAATGCGTACTTGTGTTTGCTTGAGTTTTGCAAGTCTACCTTATGTTCCTTGCATAGACAACAACTGATATTTTTAATGTTACTGTAATCCAGGGCTTCTTAAACTTTTGTAATTCACGACCCCATTTATGATTGCGAGTTTCCTTAACGACCCCATACAAATATAAAAGAAAAATAAATTAATATTTTTCTTTTAACTTCGCAAAAATATCTGACAAATAACACAGCTTGGATAGCCATAAGTCATTTTAAAAAAAAGCAGCAAGTTCACATTTTCGTTCGGTTAAAAATATTTCGATCTCGTCCTTTAATAACAATAATCTTCTTAAACTTTGACCTCTTGACAACCATCTTACTTCTGCATGTAATAACAAAGTTGTGTAGTTGGAATCCGTATCATTACAGATATTTGAAAATAAGCGACTGTTAAGGGCGTGGCCCTTAATAAAATTTATGATCTTAACAGCATCTTGAAGCACATCGTTCAATTCTGGTGCTAATTTTTTTGCTGCAAGAGCCTCTCGGTGAATAAGGCAGTGAGTAAAAGTTATATGATCATAATGAGCAGCTTGAAAAAATTATTTAAAACCAATATTTTTGCCCATCATCGCTCTTGCACCATCTGTGCATATTCCACAGCAATTTTTCCATTCTAAACCTTCTGCTTTTAAAAATTCGTCAACTTTACAATATATGTCTTTCCCTGTAGTATGGTCTTCCATAGGACGACAAAATAACAATTCTTCCTCCATGCTTTCTTTATAAAAGTACCTGACATATACTAACAACTGAGCCAATTTAGTAATATCAGTCCAACTGAATAGAAAATTTTGGGCTTTCTTTAATTCTTGTAATAAATTGTATTAATTGATCCTAGTTAATATCCGAAATTCTATTCGAGACAGTGTCGTTCGACAAAGGAATTTTTCGAATATCATCGCCATATTTTCTTCCATGTAGTATTTCTACCATTTTAATAGCAGCAGGTAACACTAGATCTTCTCCAATGGTGAACGGCTTTTTATTTTTAGCAATACAGTATGAAACTTCATATGATGCTAGTAAATATTTTTCATTAACGGTTATAAATTTTTCAAAGTTTTTCTTGAAAAATTTATATTAAAAACACACTTTATTTAAAAATTTACACAGTCTTTCAAAATATTCTTTAGGTTTATTGACATACGAAACATGCTTTGATTCAAGACGTCTTTTTAATTTTGATGGTTTCATACTCTCCGAAGCCAATAATTCATTGCAAATCAAACAAGGAGGTTGTTCATTACCCTTATAATTTTGAAATGTAAAGTCAAATTGAAGAAAAGACTTATCATATTTTCTTTTTCGCACATTAGATGCCTCTTTTCCAATACTTTGTCCTGCCTGAGAAGAGTTTGTAGCATTATCATCTGCGTCATTACCATTCTTATTTAAGTTCAGCCATTTATCCATGGGCAAAAATTATTTTGATCCTAAAATACAATAAATATATAAAAATAACATATTGCAGATAATAATTCATTTATTAATTACCGAATAAATAAAAGAAAAACTAAAATCTTGTTACGGGGGACATTGACAATTGACCACACTAGAAGAGCGTCAATACTCCACTAATTAAATTGATTTATTACAAAAGACGTTTCCAGATTAAATCTTTTCTTCAACTTTAATTAAAACATTTGAAATAAAATAGCTATGTTGTCTTTCATTCTAATCTGGAAATATTTTTTATAATAAATGTTTATGAATATTTACTTGATGGTATTATTTTTTTCAAACAACAATTAAATAAAACTCCAACAAAAGAAAGTTAAGTATATGAAACCCTTTTTGGAGCAATAATTTAATACTATACATACCTGGTTGTTATGTCCTACTGGAACAATTATGTAGTTGTAGATAATTATTATAAAAACTTGTGAAATATTTAAAACTATTTATTAAAAACACAATAATAAACTTAAAATCTTAAAACAAATCATTAAATGCCTTAGCAACTTGTATTTTCTTAACACTACTACTTTCACTAATAAAAAAATTAATTCAATTAACTGGCTGGTGGTAGATGCAACAATATACGAGTATAAATGGAAACATTTTTTTAAACTGACAAATTCGGAATAACATGCACTTTGTTCACAATCAAACAATGGCTAAATGAGAATAAAACGAAATGTTTAGATAGTTTCTTCAGTAATAATACCTAGAAATTTTGTTGATAATATTTCTCAGGAGCATTTCGGTTTGTACCTGCATTTCTATTAAGAGTATTATAATACTCTTAACAGAAATGCAGGTACAAACAATCTTTCCGAACTAGAAGATTTTATGATATATTTATTTGCAATAATTGTTATTTTATCTTTATAACAATAATTTTACAAGTTAAAAAACATTTTCTGTTTAATAGTATTTTTATCTCTCGCGACCCCAGGATTTTGCTACGCGACCCCAAATGGGGTCGTGACCCATAGTTTAAGAAGCACTGCTGTAATGGATTCATACTCTGCAGTTGCATTTTTAAGGCTTAAATTTTAGAAATATTGGAAAGCTAGAGATTCAATGGCCAATTTTTGAACATTTGTAATAAATAAATAAATGTTTTTCTCATCGATATTTTCAGAATGATGTTTTCAATATTAGTGAGGCAATACAATTCGTTTGCTCAAATTTTATTTGGATGATAACATTGCAGTTCAAAATAATTTTCTTGTTTCTTAACATTTAATAACATTTTTCCTTAACATACTTTATTATCTTATAATGTTCAACCTTTTGTAATATTCACAGAATATTTGAAAGAGAAAACTGTTTTTCCCCACAGATTTTGTTAGAGAAAAATTTCGATATTTCAACAGGAAACTTTGGTCTTCAGGATACTCATGCCAATATTTTAAAATCGCAATAAAATTATTTCTACGACAAAAAGTTGCAAATTAAGTTAATCTTCAAAGCCAATCAGTTCAGCATAACTCAATATTGTGCCTGAGTAAAATGTTTATTATAAAAAATATACCTCTTTTGGTGATATTTTATTACGAAAATGTAAACATTCACTTTTTTTATAATATTCTTTTTCTCGTAATTTCACGTAAAACATTAATATACAAAATGATATTAGAATATATTATTAATTGATCTCCATTTATTTGATAATTATTCTTAATTTTTACTATTCAAATTTATTATTTGTGTGAATAATTTAACATATAAAACTTGGATTTTAAGTGTAAAACTCTGTATTAGCTTTATATTAAGTAACTTGGATGTGAAGTTCTACCATTTTTTATACTTTATGACATACCGTATTCCTTCTATGATTGGAGAATATTCTAATATTTATTTCTTATTAAATTGTTATAAATTTTCGGACTTATACTGATTAGTGAAATGAACATTTTTTTGTTAATATTTATATTTTTATGTTGTTGTTGCTGTTGTCGTGTGCCAGCCAGGCTAGCAATATGGGGTGCGCTGCTCCACTTCTCTAACTGAACCATAGTTTGGTGTGGATTCTGACTTCCTCAGTCCACACATGCCATAGGTACCCGTTTATAGGGTATTCAACCATTCACTTCACATTCATACAAGGAAAGGACAAAGACAGGATAGATAGAGAGAGAAAGTACATCCATGCCCGAACCGGGATTAGAACCCAGGATCTCCCAATCCGCAGTCAGGCAGTGTTGGGTATAAGTGAATGAATAATACTAAATGTTTCAGAATCATGTATTTATCTTTATTATAATTTCTATACTTGTTTCTTTTATTTTTGTTTTTATTTTATTTCATTCTTACAAAAGTCTATTTCTGAAAGTTACTTTAAGCAAAGGATGTTTAGATGCCATAATTGATCTGATATTAATAAAAAAATTAAAATCCCATAGGCATATGAGGTAAGCAGCTTATATTATAACTAATGACAATTAATTATTTATGAAATCAAGGGAAACAATCTTTATATAATAAGCATAAATAAATAGTATTGGAAATTATTTCAAAGTATTGCGAGGTAAAAAGAGAAAGTTGATAAATATTTTTACTGACTTTTATTTTAGATTAATCCAGTAATCTATTTCGATATTTTATGTTTTATTGAGATAGTTGTAATGTATTTATATATAATTTCATTTTGTTACTAATATTTTAATTTTAATTAATTCCGTTGCAGATATTGCAGAGATAATGAATTGAATGTGGAATTAATAAAAATTTGTATTAAAACCATTAATTGAAAAAAATTTATTAATTGATAGTTTACGTTATTCACACACTATTTTTATATGATCCCAGATACATACAGATCTTGATTAAATTGAATATAATTCATTTATAATCCTAAATACCAAAGTGGGTTTGCTTGAAAGTTCTGATAATAATACGCCCAGTTCATAAACTCATTATGAAAACAGGTTTAGCTTCTGGAATATATCATAATAGCAGAGACTTTAATCAAGTGACAACAATGGGTCATGAAGAGGATTTGTGTTATCAACCAGTGTACTCTAACAGTTGCCTTAATTACTTCAAACCTGCCACTCAAGCTTTAGAAAACGTTAATCAAAAGTATTTCGTTGATTATACAATGTCTAACTGACACTCCATAATTACTGTACCATTGATGAGATAAACGTATCCACTGGAGTACGGATTCTACCTATTATGTGAGTGAAATTCATCAAAGGGGAAGCAATTAAGGGATATGATATAACGTCATACAGCAGTAATGTTAGATATTAAATTATATGTATGAATGAACGCTGAATCATGAATATTTGCATTTAAATATTCATGTAGTTCTTTAACTGAAAATAGACTTATAAATCAAATGTAAATTTTTAATGCGGATGAAGGAGATTTACTCAGCTACTAAAAATGAAAAATAAAAAATAATTTATAAAAGTAAATTCAAATTACTTATAACTTCTTTCAGAATTAAACCTGATTATATTAGATTATTTTCATTACATGAAGTTCACTGTAAAGCCAATTTTATTACTAAAAGGAGTTTCGAAATTATTTTGTTTGTTTGCTGATTATATTTTTTCTATTTAATTAATTTAAAATGATTTGAATTTAATCAAGAACCTACACAAATATCTTATTTATTATTTAAGAATGTGTTTTTGTATACTGATTAAATAATGCTTGGGAATTTATTCTACTTTACGTTTACCCTATGCTTGTGATATATTTTGTTTTGTTGGTTATTCTATTCTTATTTAATATTTTTACTTTCAAATATGTATTGTTGTTACTTATGACACTTAGCAAGCCAAGCTCGCTATGCCTTGGCTATGTGAATTTAAGTCAGTAAGGAGTGTCTTTCGTTTTAATCAGAGCATCACGAAGGTGAAAGTACAACTCTGCTCTAAACTCCTCCAATAGATGGCACCACCAGAGGATCCACTCCCTCAATTTTGACATTGATCTGCAGGGGGGAGGAAATTTTCTCCAAAGCATTGCAGCCATGGTGACTGCTCATCGACCGACCACAGGACATTTGATTCCGCTGATTTAACGAGCACATATATAGCATGTACTCGGTGGGTCTTTGGCGGCATTGGGAATCGAACTCACACTTGCGGACCCCTAGGATACCACGGCCCATGTTACTTTCAAATAAATATAATAATGATAAACTAAATATAAAGAAAATTGCTTAATTAAATTAATTGGTTAAAGTATTTCTCTAAGACATGATTTTGATCTCTTCATCTTTACTAAAAATTATTGTGCAACACGAGGCAAATTATTGAAATAAAAAATTTAAAATTATAAAAGGGTAAATTCAAACATAAAAGCAAGTAGTATGATAAATCAAAGTGTTTTACCTAATTTCAAATTTGGTACAGACAATTAAAATGTTTTATATATTTTATTTATGCATCATATTAATTTTTTTACAAAATTAACATATCTTACAATATTATATTAAATTGTTGAAGTGAATATAATAAAAATGTTTGTGAAATTACATGAGGTATATTTAAAGACGTAAAACACTTTGAAGAAAACTGAATACTAAAAAAATGTCCATAGAAAGTAACATCTAACAATGTCAAAGCATCTCCATTGAAAGTAACATCTTGAGATAAAGAAATGAGGCTAGCTAAGCATTTTTTTTATCTAAATAGATGAATTTAAATAGAAATTCATGGGACCAAAAATAGTTTTTCCCTTAAAATTAAGAAAGTAACAAAACTGAAATATCATTCTTTAATTTGTGACCTTGAATACATTTTAATAAATATTGAACAACTGATACTGAGTTCAATAATTGTGAACAGATGTTAAGTTTATAATCATCCAAACCAAGGCAAAAGTATACTGGTTTGCAAAGCATAGAATAAATTTGTTTTTAAACATGGATATTTTAGAGATCTATTTAAAGTCAGAGAAAAGGAAAATGATTTAAGCTCGTTTATGACATTTTGAAGACTAAATGCGGGGACAATTTACGATATTTCCAATTTCAAATAATATTTTATATTTTGGTAAATAATGTATTTTAAATTTTTTCCAATAAAATTGATTTTTAAAATATTTTTAAAGTTAATAATAAGTTAAAATGCTGTACGCGTAAATTAATCATACTTCTTTAATAAAAGACTTATTCTTTCTCCTAAATAAATTCTATTAAGTAAAAAAAATAAGTATTCGTTGTAAGTATCTTGCTCTTTATATTTAAATTATTTAGTTGCCTAGTTAAAATTAGAATAGTTAAATTATTTACTTAAATAATTTAAAATAGATGGATTATTTGAAGCAATAATGGAAAATTTAAGCGACTTTTGTAATTTTAAATGAAAAATTGTGTAAATTTAATTCATTACAAATTCAAACAAAACAAAGAAGTTGATTTCTATTAAAAATTTAACGCAAGAAAAACTTAAAATGCATTTCAAAACAAAGATACGAAGGAAAATACAAGCATTTAATATAACAACTCTAAATTAGTTAAATCATTGTATATAGCTTTCAAATAAACTCGTGGTTACGGCAAAAAACTTCACAAGCGTAAAGTCCTAAACATTTTTGGAAAACTGTTTCAAATTAACAGTTTTCTAAACTTTTTTTTTTCATTTCTTTCATTGATAACCTGATTTTTTTATCTATAAGCTATTAAATTTAATCGAATGCTCACATTTTTACAAATTAGTTTTATTAATTGTAATGACTCAATGACTGTATTTGGATACAATTTAGATTCTAATATCTAAATTTTGAATAAAAACTTTTGTTCTACATGGAACTTTAGTCCCCCCCTTTTTTTAAGAAAGACAATAATACAAATTCAAAATATATAATAGCAAATTTTTAATACATTTTGAGGTAGAATATTTCTTTACGTATTAAAAGTACAAGATAATAATATTACTTATAGTTTTATAAGCAAACAAAAAATCTAAATTTATTATCTCCAGTTCTATAAAAATTCTAAGTCTTAAGCAATAAAAGACATTACCACAGAAAGTTTTATTCGGTTTAAGTAAAATGGGAGATGTTTTCTATTAAAGGATTTGACATTATAAATATTGATTTATTAGTATACTTATATATGCTCTTGATACACTTGATATCATTTCCTCTTTAGAAACTGCAATTTAACTTTTTAGAATGACTGCACATAAATAATTTTGCAATTTTAGAGTAATATTTATGATTATTATTTTATTTTGCAAAAGCCAATGGCATTTTATTGATCATTTTGTGAATGAAACTTGTCTACGTATGTATCTATGTCTATTTATGTATCTTGTTTTCTATGCTGTCTTCAGTTGTTATGATTAACTTCACTCTTGCTAAGTTTGTTTTGTATGTATATATATATAAATATATATATAAATATATATATGTATATATATATATATATATATATATATATATATATATATATATATATATATATATATATATATATATATATATATATATATATATATATATATATATATATATATATATATATATATATATATATATATATATATATATATATATATATATATATATATATATATATATATATATATATATATATATATATATATATATATATATATATATATATATATATATATATATATATATATATATATATATATATGTATATATGTGTGTATATATATATATATCAGGGACTTTTCGCTTCTAAGAGGGCACATTTTATAAAATTTATATGGATAAAACAGAGTCATTACTTTTTTAAAGTGGGTGTTAATGGTGAGTCTTTATGGTGAGTTTTAAACCAATGTTTTTAAAAGGGGTGGAAAAATTATGGCATTTTTTATACCATTGTTTTATAAAAAGTGAGTCTAATTTTTATGGAGGTTTGTGACTATTATTTTTTAAAAGTGGGTGGAAAAAATTATGGGTAAAGGATATCATTCTTTTCTAAAGGTGGGGGTCATGTTTTAATGGGGATGGCTTACGGTCTAAACGTCACTGCGCCAGCTCTGTTATAAGCACACTACTCATAACTGTGAGCTTAACCCTTTCTGAAATTTCCACGTATTTCTTTTCAACGAAATAAATGTTATAAGTTAAGAAGTTTAATACCTCCCATCTTGTGGTCAGAGTGCCGGACTGCCGATTGGGAGGTACTGGGTTGGAATCAAAGTTCGGGCATGGATGTATTTTCTCTATTTATATCCTATTTTTGTCCTTTCTCTATATGAATGGGTTGTGATTGGTTGCCTATATGGCATGTGTGTGTGTACTGAGAAATTCGGACTCAATACCTAAATATGGTTCAATTGGAAAAGTGGAGCAGCGCATCCCATAATGCTAGCCTAGCTAGCATAAGACAACAACAAAAAGTTTAATAATTTGCTCATGAGCAATTTATTTAGTCTTCAGGGAAACTAATTGTTTTTTCTTTTAAATATTTGGATCATTAATGTAATATTTTTATCTTTGAAGGCTTAATCTTCTTATTTCTTTGTATCGTTTAATACTTACTCTTGACATTTTTATTTCTAAATCAAAAATTCCAAATTTTACTTACATTATAAAATTATGAGCATGCCCTACAATGTCTGAGATCTTGATTAGTCAGAATATTTCACATTTGCATGGTACTTTTATCAGAGTATTTTCCTAGTGATCCCTATATAAATATGATCTACTATATTCTTGTTTAGAAAACGGATACTATTTGTGTATATGATGTCATATATTCAAACAGTAAGTTTATAGCCTAAAATATGTTTAAATTATACTATATTTTTCACACTTTAAAATTACAAAATGATAACTTAATTAAGTTAAAAATTAATTTAATTTATTAGAAAATTTTTACTTTTTCATTTTATTACTTTTTATCATAGAATGCATACTTTATTCAATATGAAGAAATTTTGACTTTGCAGAAAAAACCAGTCTCCGTAGTACATTCATTTTATATTAGATAGAGCTTCTGTAATTCACGAAAAATCTGTTACATTCTTTTTCTTAAAAATTATTTTGAACAACAAATTTTATTATCTTTGCAGAATAATTTTAGACTCCCTGATAATACATTAATTGATTCCGAGTTTGTGAAATAAATCATATAAAATTTCTCCTAAATGTTTCAGTAGAATGTCGTAGCTTATTACTTCATAATGTTATTGAAAAGTTTACTTGGCAATAGCATTAATTTTAAAAGAAAAGAGAACTTTTTTCTTAAAATGCTTTTATCATGTGTTAAATTATTTTTGTTTTCTGTAAAAACAACATTTGAAATCCAAGTGAAATTTCATTTGTTAATCATTGAATGACAAAAAATATTACAAAATTTACATAGTGTTATTAAAATTAGCATGAAACGAAATTCATTTTTTTCTGAATAGCAAACACAAATTGCAAGTAAATTAATTTTGGAGAAAACAAAAATATTATGTAAAGCACTTAATGTTTGCACATCAACAACTCCAAAAATGAAAGAGGAATCTTTCATTTCTATCATTAATTTCGATATGACATAGCAAGTTGAGAAAATGTTGGAACCAATTCAAAAATTCTTCTTCCGCCACATTTCCTCTATTATTCATAAATGACATCAGCCAAGAAGGAAATTTTCTTGCCATATTTTCAGCAAAACTAAAATGGGAATTGCCAGTGCTGAAAGACAAAATAATTACCCTTTTTATGTTATAAGATACATTGATTTTAACATAAAAAGAATGACATGAATTAAGTAAGAAAAATACTTTTCTCTAAAAATTTTGATAAATGTAAGTATTTTCTCATGCAAAAATCATGATTTCTTAAGTAGCTTTTAGTTGAAGCTATTTTTCCTAATTTTGATACTATATCTTTGTAAAAAGTCCGGAAAATGCGTAACGGAGAAAAATCAAGTCATGGAAAAAATTTATTTCATAAAACAATGATTCTTAAATTTAAAAACAATCCAACGTTACTTGCTTCAATAATGTTTTGGAATATTAAATGATGTAGAAATATAATGACTGTCTTTAAAAACTAATGATAAAGAATTCTATAAAAAAAGAAGTGTTTTCTCTTCTCTATGAGTAAATTTAAAGCTTCAAAAATCTTTTATTCAAAAACGAATTCCCGTCATTATGTTTAGAAAATGATCGTTTCATATTTTTATATACTTCATAATTACTTGTGAATTTGTAAATATTTAAATTTATTTCTTTTTCAAAAATATATTAAATATAATAGAATTTATTACTTTTAATATATATCTGCGGCTGGCAATTTCCAATACATTCAGTTAGCAGCTGATTGATTAATTTTCTTGAGCCGACTTATGAGCCATTGTGATTAATATGTTCCATAAACTTCTACATACATTTTTATAGTAGATACATATCATTACATTCATATGTTTTCAATCTTACATGATACATTTTTATAATAACTATGAAAAAGTGTTTTCAGTGGCACTGAAGTTTTACCTTAAAATTTATATCAATGTAAAAAATATTTACTGAAAACTTTATTAGAGCCTTGCCTATCCAAAAAATTATGGTTTGATTGCTACTTCATCGGTGAATCTTTTTTAGAATTCAGAATCTCTATCTGTGAATTATGGGCAATGTAATCCTCATGTACAAAAGTTACAATTTATTCTAAAAATCAATTAAGTGTTGATAACAATGAAAAAAAATGTATTTACAAATTATGAATTCATTATAGAAAAAGGAAATTTATATCAATTAAATTAATACTATTATAAATTACATTGATATAAATTTACATCAATGTAAAAATTATTCACTGCAAAGATTATTAGAAATTTGCATAACCAAAAGTTTCTGAGCTTAATGGGTGAGTGGTTAACGTTTTAGACTCCAAAGTTGTGAGTCCCGATCACAGCTGGGTTCGAATCCCGGTTTGGGCATGGATGTTACTTTCTTTCTCTGTTCTCTATGTTTCTCTGTCCTTTCTTTTGTGATGGTGTATGAATGTGGTCTACTCTATAAGCGGCTTGGTGGTGGTATGGCGCAGGCAACACTACTCGCCTCCGTGACTTGGTTCACAGGTGCCATCTGGGTAACGACAAATGAGTAGCAGACAAATGAGTAGCAGCAAAATTTGCCTTGTTGTGGCATAGGGTTCGTCATACAAGTATCCACTGTTGGAATAAAAAATGTTTTATATATTGGTGCATAATACATTTAAAATATAAATTTTTTATTCAATTCTAATATTTTAAATTTTTATCAGTTTTATGTATTTTTCTTAATACAATTAAAATAAATTTAAGATTTAAAACACTTTAATAAATTTTTAGGAATTTCAGCATTAAGGAAATCTTTAACTTAAACATGGCATAAAAAATATTTTTCATTTTTACTCTGTGTTACAATTTTGTAAAAAAATTACATAATCTAGGAATTCTTTTTGAAGGGTAGAATGCATAAAGATTTTCTAAAAAGATTAATTTTGTATAGTAGACAATCAAAAAAGATAGAAAAGAAATTTCGATTCCAAAAATAAATCTACCGAATAAACATGTTTGGTTATGAATTGCTCTCTAATACATCATACGAAATGAAAGCGAATTTCATTATATCGCATTTCTCAAACAATGGAATTCATTTCACTTGTCATTCCTTAACTTTCAGGCTGAATACCAATGATATCTAAAGCAATGCCTTCGATTAATCTAGTTCCTCACATATATGACGTATGAAGGTTAAACTAGTTGAACAGCACAACGTACTCTGACTGATAATACCGAAAGACTCTCATTAAATGATAATAAGTCTTGTGAAGGGATATTAAATCTCACCCACAGGAATCTTTCACAAAAACAATAAACTTTGTCTTTTAAAATCATTTTTTATCTTTTATTTGTATTCTTTTTTACTATTTATGAAAACATTGATAAATTGGTGTTGTACATAATAAACCTGAAAAAGGATTAATGTTATTATGACACTAAATGAAATTAAATGGCATATAGAAATAATATTTGTAATCATAGAATAGTTTAGTTCAACCAGTCAACTAATCATAAAATAATTTAGTTACACCAAAGCAAAAATATTAAAACATACTATTTCAAACTTTCCTGAAAATTTTAATTGTTAAATCATGTTGTTCCATCATGAGATTTATTATTTGTATATTAGCTATGCAAGTTATATTATGATATATTTAAAAAAATATCATTCCGAAAACAGTTTTTTTTTTTTTTTGCTAAATTAGTTACGTATTTAGTGAATATAAATCATTCTTAAAATTAAAGTTATTTTAAATTAAAATTCATAATAGTTAATGTATGGCTTAAAACAAGTTTTATTTTATTCGATTATTTAAATAAAAATGTATTTTATATCAACAAAACTATAATATGCATATAAAATATTATTGAATACATATAAATCTGGTCATAAAACTGCTTTGATTTTTATCACTATACTGTCTCCTAATTCTTTGCTTTTGATATTCGAAGTTTAATCAAAAAATTAAATTTCCGTTTCATAACTAATGAAAAAGGAAAAATTTAACTATTTTACATGGAACAGGATTTAATGCAAATAGCTGAATTTGAGGAACCTATTATTCCATAAATATAAAAATTAAAAATTCTTCAGTTAAATTGTGAAACATTATTGTTTTTGGAACTTCATCTACAAGTGTATTAAAGGAAATAAATATAGAAGAAGAAATTTTTAAGAGATTAAAAAGAGTTGAAACACTAATAGATATTTAACTCTTAAAACAATACATTTCTTGCGTAAGAAATTGATTTCATTCATTTTCTTGCTTTAAATTTATTTTATCATCTTAATTTAAAATTATATAAATGTCTTATAGCAAAAAAAATCATCTGATAATTTTATCTGTAATTATTTTTCTAAATGGTACCTATTAGAAATAACTTAATCTGGAATTAATTCTTCATTCTTGAATAAATCATTTTGTAAAATTATTTTTCAGAGACAAGCATCATAATAAACCTCATGTAAATTTATTTGAAAATTATTTTTTGCTTAAAGCTCTAGAGCAATGTCTTCTTGAAGTAAAATTATTGAAATAAAGCTAATTATGGTTTTTAAATATTTGAATATTTTCGTTATTTTTCTTTATTTGCATACCTCTTATATAAGGAGTCTATCACTCATTGTTGAAAGTTATTAATATTCCTTATTTGCTGTTTGAGAAAAAATAACTTAAAAATAATTTTTCGTAAAATAACATTTTATGAAATATATATTTATGAAGGTATATTATTTGTGAAGCCTATATAAAAAATTTAAGCTTATCATTAAAATAATCTTAAGGTTATATAGCATCTCTCATTACTGCTCCAGAAAAAATCAGCTAGTTATTATTCAGTTCAAAAAAGATATGATTATGCAGAAAGCATGTTTGATTCTAGATAATAGATTTCGAACAATACAAGTATTAATGACAAAAAATTTTCTTTTAGGTTTATTTGTGATGAAAAATAAGCATCATAATGTTAGCAAAATAACTAATTTCTATACTCTGTTATATAGACCTTTATATTCCTATGATTAACAATTATTAATATTACTAAAGAACAACATATTTTAAGATTGATGAGTGAAAATGAAATGCGTCTATTAAACACTATGTTTTAGAACATTTATGTAATTTAATAATCATGCAATTCAATTTTAAAAAAAGCACAAACTGTACTCTTACATGATGTGAAAGGAAAAGTTTGGGCCAAAAATTATTAGCAAGAATGGAAAATAGTTTTCTTTAATTTGATTATAAATAGTAATTATCCAATCCTATTGAACAACCTCTATGGATACATGAGACAGTCAAATATTCCCGTGAAAAGAAAGTAGATATTAAATTATATTAAAATAATTTCCATGAGTTGTTTCAATAAGCTATTTGCTAATTGAATTCTGAGTTGAATAAAAAAACATTTATAAAAACTCATTTAAGAAGAAGGGGAAAATTATATAAATTTTAATAATTATAAATATTTATATTAAAAAGTCTCCATTGTTATCTTCCTAACAGCTAGATCTTCCCTTTCCCTGAGTTTGATGGATATATACTCGGTCAGATGGATTGATTTCTCAGATGGTACACCGTAACTAACAGGTACAATGGTAAAATCATCAGAAATAGTTCACGACGCAGTGGAAATGGCAGAAAATAACTCAAGAAGGAGCATTAAGTGCTTTACGAAAAATGCGATTCATCTATAGGAACCAGAATCACCTGTCATGCGACCACTTAAAAAGTTTTTTTTTTTATAATTCCTATAGCAATCCTTTTCTGACTATTCCATGTGGATTGCTCCTGTTCGATTCGATTGGAAATTGGTGATCCAGAAATGGTGTACGAGGAATGTTCGAAAAGTTTCTGGATTGGCTGATGATGGTGAAGTCAGACGGGTATTTAAAGAAATAAGTCACCAGAGACTAGGGGTTCTGCCTTTGGTTTGCACTTGCGGTGCTGGTCATGAAATTCTCTGGATACCTGACTGCTGTCGTACTGAATTCATGACTGAAGTTCCTGAGGACAACCTCTGCCTGTAGAGAAACCCAAATGAGCCTCCTGATGCCTCCTCAAGTGCCCAGTGAATTCAGCGAACTTTGCTAACTCAATTCTTCTGAACCTCGCAAGCTGAACGAAAATGCTTATGAACAACCTGCATCGGTCTTACAGATAGTCATCGACTCATAGTTTATTGTAAATAATAGTCTGAATAAGTTATATATTATAAATAAATGTTTAATCAAAATCTTACAATTAGTGAGCCTGATTCATTTATTTTCTACAGACGTAGTAGGATGAATACGCTACAATGTATTTGCTGATACTGCACTAGACCTTTATCCTGAGTTTTTAGTTCTTCCGCAATGTTTTCCTTCTACCTTTTTTGAAAAATATTACTTTGATCTAATGATAGTCTATATAATAATATAAAGACCTTGAGTGTTTGAGAATCGATGGATTTTGCCTCATATTAATTTAAACATATCTTAATATATACTGCAATTAAATTTTATTAAACTATATTTTATAAAATAGAAAGAATATTGGCTAGGCATTGAATTTTTTTATATTAAAAAAAATTTATGTATTTTTCTTTATAATATGTTAAATTGAATTGAAAAAAAAGTTTTGAGTTTTGCATTAAAATCTCTTTGTTTTATATCAGAAAAAAAATTGGAACACTTATTATTTTAACATTAACTTAAAAAAGCAATAAAATGGATTATAAATAGGAAAATAGTATTGTATTTCTTAATCAGTGTAAAAAATTTGAAAATATAATTACATAGGTAGTAATTCAAAATTATCAGACATCAAATTTAATTCGACTTGTTATTATTCAATTTTGTTTCAGTGAATTAATTTTTCCATCTCCTGTTTAGAATTAGTGATTTGTAAGTATTTTCTCTGTACCGTAGTAATCAACTTTTAGTTTATATTTTATAACAAACTGTAACTTTTGTACATGATGATTGCTTTGATCAGAGCTTACGAAAGAAGATTCAAAATCTTAAAAAGAAGAATCATTTATGAAATGACAATCAAACTTTGAAATTTTTGGATATGCAAATTTCTAATAATCTTTTCAGTACATATTTTTTACATTGGTATAAATGCATATCAATATAAATAAGTGTAACATTAATTTAATTGATATAAATTTTCTTTTTCTATTATGAATTCAAAATTTTTAAGTCCTTTTTTGTCATTTATAGTTATCATTGTTATCAACACTTAGCTGATTCTTACAGTAAATTGTAACTTTTGTACATGAGGATTACATTGCCCATAATTCACAGATAGAGATGAATTTTAAAAAAAGATTCACTGATGAAGTAGCAATAAAACTATAATTTTTTGGATAGGCAAGGCTCTAATAAAGTTTTCATTAAATATTTTTTACATTGATATAAATTTAAGGTAAAATTTCATTGCTATTGAAAACACTTTTTCATAGTTATTTTAAAAATGTATCATGTAAGATTTAAAAAAACATATTAATGCAATCATATGTATCAACTATAAAAATGTATGTAGAAGTTTATGGAATATATTAATCAAGTTATGAAGTATTCTACAAAAAGTATATTTAGTCCTTTAAATTATTAGATAATACTCCTTAAATAATATATTTGCATCATTTGGAAGGAAATTAAAATATCACTTGTGTGATAGTTTAATCGCATCAAAAATTTTGTTCATGCATAATTAACCGTTCTTCTTTATAACTGTAATTGCGAGTACTTAGTTAATTGTACCATGTTGAACTGAAACATAGTTAATAATTTCCTATTGATGAAATAAATCTGTTAACAGTTTCTTATTCATAAAGTAAACATTTTCTCATTGATAAAATAAATCTGTAAGTTATTGATAAATTAAGTGAGGTTTTAGAAATACTATAGTTTTATTACTAGTTAACATAATCTGATTATGAGCAATTTATAAAAATTTTGCAATAAAATTGGTATTAAAATATCTAAGTTTTTTTAAATTTGTTACTAAGAATGCTTAAATTTTATGAAAAAGTTAATAAGGGCGAAATTATGTTTAAGTATATTATAATGTTTCCACATATTCAAATTTACATAATAATATAAGAATTTCAAGTTTTTTGTCTTATATCGAGAGTGCATAAGAAAAAAAGGACATATATATATGTTTTGAAAATTATAAAGAGCACTTTATTATTATAAGCAGTATTCTGTGGAGCATTTATATTAATTATACTGGTATTGAATCACACATTTCTAAGCAATAATGGCAAATTATTTTTGAATACATTGAATGTCTACAGGAATAGTTTACATATATGTTAAAATTCATAGTTTTTTTATCTGAAATCTATACATTTTTCAATCTTTAAACTTTAAATTTAACTATTGGAAACATTTATTATCAGTATAAATTTTTCTTCATTCAAAATTTGATTATAAATTTGTTAAGTAATACCACATAAAACATAAGAGGAGCTCTAAATTGTCCTGATTTTTTATTTGATTAAAATATAGTATTTAATGTGTTATACACATCCTTTTCATGCAGTGTAGAAACGATTGCATTTGAATTTAAAAAATCTTACTAAATAAGTAATATTTTTTATGCGTTTAGGGGTGTCACTAACAACTGAGAAACGTTTCTGTTAACGGATGTAAAATGATTGGTTTATCTCAAATGGAATTTTAGAGGAAAGAAGACCATAATAAATAAAATTATTTTTTAATCAGCCATAATAATGAATTATCTGTATGTAATGAAATTACTACTAATGATAATTATATATACTACTTGTGTATATTAAAAATAAAAAACATTTCAATAGAGAGAGTTCCTAATTTGGATAAAAGTTTTAGTTTAGCTTTTTTATTTCTAAAATTTGTTGATTTTTTTAAAATGATTTATTGATAATTTCAGAAATCACTTTCACCTTAAAAAGTAATTACAATATGGAATCTATATATATTAGGTTTGGGAATAAGTTCGTAGCGTTTTTAGCAGACTTTTATCTAAACAAAAAAATTAATCATATCAATAAGTTAATCAATTATATATTCGCCATTGCTGTTTACAACCTCTTCCCACCTCCCGACCCATTTGTTGATGCCGTTCTGCCAAAAATCACCTAGTCTGGTGTCAAAGAAATTTTTAAGGACCTCTTTGTTATTGAAGGTAAAACCCTTCATATGGTTTGACAAGGAGCGAAAAAGATGGTAATCGGTCGGTGCAAGGTTCGATGAATACGGTGGATGCTGAGGAAACTCCCATTCGAGCTCTTGGAATATGGCTTTGATGACTTGTGCAACATGGAGCCTGGCGCTGCCGTAAAGGACTATAGTTGGACCATGTCAATCAGGTCTTTTCAGTCGAATATTCTCATTCATGTGTTGTTGCTGGGAAATTCCTTGTTGTCTGTGCCATTCTTTTCGAGCATTTCCCAGTGCACCAAGAGGTCCTTAGAAACTGGCAGAACAATTTCTTTGACACCAGACCAGGTGAATTTTTGCGGAGTGACATTAGCAAATGGGTCGAGAGGTGGGAAGAGGTTGTAAACAGCAACGGCGAATATATAATTGATTAACTTATTGATATACTTATTGTTTTTTACTTAGATAAAAGTCTTTGGTAAAAACGCTATGAACTTATTCCCCAACCTAATAATCTTTATATTTACAGTTATTATAGTTATTATTTTCTGTACTTTTTTCTAATAAATTAAATAATATACCGATTCTAAAATTTTTAATTTGATAATGGAGTTTATGAAATACTTTAGAAAACGTTGAAGATTTAAAAGAGCTTTTTCAATAAATTTCTTTCCATATTTATAACATAATTTTAATAAGTACTTCAGCATACTTTAAGCATATATTTTCTTTAATTATATCTTTGCATTTCTATGCTGAATTCCTGGTTTAAACTTCTACTTCAACCAATTATTATTTCGTGAAGCAAGAATATTATTCTTCAAAAGACAGTATACAGTGTTGCTATAGTTCTGTTTGGTTCTCTTTGTAAATTTACAATCATTATAAACTAATTGTTTAATAATTCTACAAAGTACTTAAATAGTATCTAAAACTTTGCTCTTAATTCAAATAATATGTACGGTTTCCTTAAAGTATATATATTAACATAAATTGACAAATTATTATTTAATATTTGTAAAATTTTTATAGACTTAGATATAGATAAAACATTTAAGAATTTTAAGAATTGATCATTCGTTAATTAAGGATAAAAATTTTCTGTAGAATGCATATGAATAAAAAAACTTTATCACAAAGATTAAGTAATTTAAGCAAAATTGGTAATTATTAATTTAAAAAAACACTATATTACTCTCTAATGTACTAAAATATTGTTTTTAATTCATTTAAAAATTTTAGCCTATTTCTTTTGAGTACTTAATCTGACATGTAAAATTTAATATATTTAACTTTTTTTAAAAAGAAATTAATGAAATATTTCCTATGTGTCTTTCTTCCAATTAAAATGTTGACTTAAGCATTATGTTAAGTAACTTTGAATATAAACATTAATTTTTTCTTGATTATTCATGAAATTCTTATAATTATTAGACACAGCTAATACTTTCATATACATTGCATTCTTAACATTTAACGAAAGAAAACAAATCCATTTGATCGAATACTAAGAAGGAAATTGCAAAAAAATGTTTATTATGTCTTTGGTGAAGTTCACTGCATTTTATTATTCTAAATGTATTTAATTTAATTTTTCTCATGTATATAACTTCACTGAAACGAAAAAAATACCAAGTACAAGTCTTCCGTTTCCTTTACGAATATTCAATTCGAAATGATTATTGATTTTAGAAAAGAATTCTTAAATGAATAGAATATAGCCAGTGAATTGCATGATAAGAGATAATCAATAATATAATCTTAAAAATGGACAAAATACAAAATTTTACACTGTGCATTTTGCGTGCTGTAAATTGAATGTGTAGTAACAGATATTTTTTTAAAAAAATTTGATGAACAGAGATTTACATAGATTGATTTACATTCGTTGCTAGTGCATGTTCACTCATTTGTTTTAATTGTTAATATCTCCAAGTTTTAGGAATGTTTAATAACTAAGACGTCCATAATTATTACATAAGGATTATAATATAAAATGTAAAAGTAACAAACATTAAGTGCAATGAATTTATTATTTCCCTATTGAACTTTATCTTAAAGATTACCATTTTATTCAGTGCATCATAAACACATTTAAAGAAGTATTTCACAAGCAAAAATGTTTCTTTCATAAGAGTCTTCGAAGAGCAAATTAACACTTTCAGTCGCTATCACATTCCTATCTAGTTTCCATAATCCCATCAACTCACTGTTTTCACGCCTGATTAAATGCATAAAAGGGTAAAACAGTACCATATACGCATATATTCTAAAGTTTTTTTGCTGGCATTCTCTTATTCAATGGAGCTTTTATAGAGACTTCGAAGAAATACGATTAGGGGATAAATCCCTCAGGATATCAATTGTTGCTTGAGTTAAAGAAGTTTTATTTGTTTCTAAAGAATTCTTCATATTTTGTATTTAGGTGTATTTTATATATTTTTATTCTATCTGAGAATAGTAGGATATTTTAGTTTGTTTCACATTGTTGGTTACATTTTTCTAATTTTGTATAAAATGAGAAATGTAGGATAAAATTGTATACATTTGTTTTTATTTTCATTTAAAGTTTCTCTAATTGGGCTTAGTTGAAATATAAATTTTGACACTTTTAAAAATCCTACTTTAAAATGAAACTACTCTACTTCAAGAATAAACAACTTGTTTTCTGCAATAAATGAAAACATTTCCTTATCCTCATATTGGAATTAAGGTGTCTTTTAAGTTAATTGTTTTCCAATATTGAACATAAATTATAATTTACTATAGAATTTGCTTTTATTATTTTATTATAATGAAAACAATTAAATCTAATTCATGAATTCTGTTTTGTATTTTAGGATTTTTTAACTTCCTTTTTAGGTAATTTTTTATATTTGATAAAAAGACTCATTCCAATTGTAAGAGTCTTCATTTAGAATAGAGAATTTTACAATACTTTATTATTTTAAGGTACAGTTTCTTTTTCCGACTGTGTTTTTTAATGATGCCAGAGAATTTAAAAATAATAAAAATTCATATTAGTTTATTATACTAGGAGCAACTTTTAGTGTCAACATAACAGTGTTTGTGGGGGGGGGTCAAAAATGTATTCTATTGAGAAAAATGACAGTTTTGAACGAGTTCATTAGACTTAAAAATTAAACCGCATATTCAGTATTTTACAAAAAATAATTTTGTAAGTCTAATTTGTTTACATTCAAATGTTTTGATTCTTTCAAAATTTATTTTTAAACATCACAAAGTTCATGCTTTGTAGATTTTTTCTTCTTACCAAATTTGTATGTGCATACATAACAAATTCAAAACTGCAAGTAGTTCCAAATACAAAATATTTAAATCATCAATAACTAATATTTACCAATGCAAAAAAGAGGATTCATTTAATTTAAATGATATTTAAGTGACTTTTGAATGTTACACACACAAATACACACTATTTATATGAAAGAATATTACTTTTTAGTTAATATATTAAGTACTTTTGAACATAACTTTCATTTGACCTCAATATTTATGTAATGATCAAAATTAAAGAAAACTCTTGAAACATTTTATGCAATTACTTAGCCATCTAATTTCAATGCGAATTTAACTACAATTGTTGTGCTGTAAAAACCTTAATAAACCAAAATAGTAATAATAATTAGAAGCACTTATTAAAGGTTTGAATTTTTAACAGTAAATACCAGTGAACTTCCCTGCACTTAATGCTGAGGATCTTTGCCTGTTGAATGAAACACATTTAAGAATAATACAAAATATTATATCATCAAGTTATATTATTTTATTAGAAGGTAAATATGATTAATTAAAAACTTTTTCTAATACATGCGTAATCACATTTTCGTTAATTATAAGAATAAGAATAAGATGTCAATATGATGATCATGATGAAAGTGATGAATCAAAAATAGCTCTAACATAAGGATAATATTTTGAGCTTTGGGAAAGTCTCGGTTATACATAACCAATATTTAGAACGTATTAGTTATATTCAGATAAAGTATTTGATAGTTACAAAATCAGAATCGTAGTATTCTAATAAACATTGTATTTCAAGAAAGGAAGATTTAATCTTATCTACGTTTTAGAAGATTTACCAATCAAACAAACTATATTATCATGAAGAATCAGGAATCCAACTGTTTAATTTGGCTTTCGATGTATGTTTTCACCAAATTCTTCTCTTAGAGATAATCTTCAAGTTTTCGCGATGTCTGGCTAAGTGCCAGGATAGTGTTAAGGGGTAGGTAGTCTTGGAGTGGATTGGATTGCTTTCTTTTCCATTGGTGCTTTCCTTGGAATCAGATATGCAGAACATGTTGAAGCAAGACTGAAATGAGCCATTTCCCGTTTAGAAAGCATTTCATTCCTAGTCCAGTTCAGAGGATTCCTGCTAAACTTTGGTATTAACAAGAAAACATTACTTCCAGCCGTTCCACTGTCTCATTCTTTTTTCCGCCCATCATTTATACAGCTATCGTGTTAAGATTTGGCTTCACATAGTAGAATTTGTATCATTATTTGATGAATTATAAAAAATAGGTGTAGTATCCCTGACTTTACTGAAGCATTAGAGACATTAGACATTTGAAGATAGATTTTTTTGAAGTTTATCCCAGTTAAAATTTAAGTGAATTAATACAAACAAAACTTCTTTGCCTTATATTTCAAAGTGTATGAAGAGGTTGGAAAAAAATCTATAAATGTACTCTTACTTCTTAGAAGAGTTCCAAATAGTACAAATTAGAGAAAGATTGGAGGAAAAGGCTGTATATGGCATTTTTTTTAATGTGATAACATCGTTGATGTTTTAACTGAAATTTAACTGTACATTCTTTTAGAACATTTGTTTTACTTTTTTTACAAAGTATTAAAATCCTTCCAATAATTCCATGTATTTTAATCAATTATTTTTTTTCATTTTGAATGTTTTCATTTTCATTTATCTTTCATTTTTTATATCTATAACGAATGAATTTATTCCAGTAAAACAATCTTATTTAATTTGGCATTTAAAAATATATTGGTTATGTATTTACAAATGTGTACACATATCCCAAAGAGATTCTATCATTCTCAAATATATATATATATATATATATATATATATATATATATATATATATATATATATATATATATATATATATATATATATATATATATATTTTATATATTTATATATATATATATATATATATATATATATATATATATATATATATATATATATATATATATATATATATATATATATATATATATATATATATATATATATAAATATATAAAATATATATATATATATATATATACATACATACATACATATATATATATATATATATATATATACATACATACATACATATATATATATATATATATATATATATAAATATATATATATATATATATATATATATATATATATATATATATATATATATATATATATATATATATATATATATATATATATATATATATATATATATATATGTATATATATATATATATAGTTATATACATAAATGTAAAAGTTCATAAACCTCTATCTTAAAAGTTCTTTCGCAACTAAAAAAAAGGAGTTCATACAGTTTACAATAAATATGCTTCAACATTATTGACTAGATTCCTAAAATATGCTTCAGATATTAAATTAACATGTTTGGCGTAAACTATATTGGACATTTTTAAATATCTGTTTTCATATTTAATATTAAATGATATTTAAGATTGAAAGGTATCATTTTACATTATATGAATTGATAACAACCGAAGTATGCTGCAAAAAATGCATATATATTTGTATCTTACAAGAATCATTTTATGTCTAGACAAATGTGTGTTTTTGATATCAAATAAATATTTTGAATTTCACATTGCTGACAAGAGAATATTTGAAAAGTAATATTTTATGAAAGTTTCAATTTCTCAGAAACAATCTTGTTAAAAATAAAACTATAAACTAAGAACTGTAGCATTGTTTCTTATTACAAATATTTTTAACTGAAAAGTGTGCTTTGTTTGTGAAATTTAAAATGTTAGTCTATGTTTATTATACATATATATTGACAAAAATATTTTTGTTTTTTAGCATTTCATGAGATTTGACTTACAAAAGACTTTTGGTACAGTATCATTTATATTCTTGACGAAAATACAAATAAGAGCATTCGCATATTTTTAAAAATATTAGTTTAAATCCTAAGATTTTCAATGAAAATTATATTCTAATTGTATATACACACCCACACACCCACCCCACACACACATATATATGTATATATATATATATATATGTATGTATTTGTATGTACGTATGTATGTATGTATATATGTGTGTGTGTGTCGTTCTTCTACATTCTTCATGTACGTTTTCGGAATAAGTCATTGAAGTTTTCTAGTTTTTCTTCCTTAAATAACGTGAATATATAAGCCCAAAATCTATATAAGAAATTTAGGTAAGGTAATTTATATAGCGGTTAAAAAAATATCTTTAATTGTGTCCTTTGTCAGTTAGCCTGCTCTACATGTGGTGCAAAGTAATAAAAATTGGTCGCTGAATTAACAGACAATCCATGTTACATGTTAATTCTATTATACCGAACTTATTAAGTATCCCACAGTTAATTAAACAATTGTTATAGTAATATTATACGCCTTCCTTACTAAAATGAATTCACCTATTGACTAAATTTTATTAATTCTTAAAAAGAAATAAACATTTTCGAATATCGACATTTAAATATAAGTTTTTTTTTTAAGTTCTATTCGCATTTTCTGTTAGGATGAGTCTAATTCTAATGTAACTGAACTAAAAAATTTAATCTAATTCATTCTTTAAAAACAAATTTTTTCCCTCTAACTTTTAAAATTTAAGCGACATATGTATTTTATTTCCTAAAATAAAATATAGTATTAGTTATTTTTATTTAAAAACAGTTGAACAAAAGCTAATAAAACTATTGTAATATTTTTGTAATGTGAAATTTTTGGTATAGAACTTGAAACTGAAAATGTAGTAAGGCATTGTGTGTGTGTTTAGATAATTTAAAGTAAAAAGACTTTTCTTTTTCTTCTTTTTTAGCAAAAACATTCCGATATCATTTATGTATTTTCGTACACCATTTAATAAAAAAAATGTGTGTCTATCAACGTGAAAGTTACATGATGTTTTCAAAATTATCCTTGAAAGCGAAAATATACAAAGCGTGATTTTATAAGGAACCAAACAACAATGGGTTCACAACTATTTCATCATAAAATAAAATTAAAACTTGTATAATACATTTGTAAGATATAGAAAAAATGATAAAAAGATAAATGAACCCAAATAAATAGGCTTCTTCCCAATAAATGGAATATTTTAAGAGGATTCAGATAAATAAATACAAGATAAAAAAATCTATTAATTGTCTTAAAGCATGTAAAAAACTGGAATTTACAAAGAAAGCTTAAAATTTTTATATAATATGTTTTTATTTGCTCAGAAAAATATGGAGTATATATATATATATATATATATATATATATATATATATATATATATATATATATATATATATATATATATATATAAATATATAAATATATATATATATATATTTATATATATATATATATATATATATATATATATATATATATATATATATATATATATATATATATATATATATATATATATATATATATATATATATATATATATATATATATATATATATATATATATATATATATATATATATATATATATATATATATATATATATATATATATATATATATATATATATATATATATATATATATATATATATATATATATATATATATATATATATATATATATATATATATATATATATATATATATATACACATTATTTTTTTTTTACTTTTTATATGAATTTCTTACATTTAACTGTTTTTATAAAAGTATAGTCATTGGAGATTTCCTTAATTTTTCAAACAATTAAAACATTATTAGTTCTAAACTCAAACACGCATAATTATTTTTAAAGTGTTTTCAGGGGGAAAAGCATTTTCAAAAATTACGAAAAATTCCTCATTTCATTTTCTACTTCGTAAAATTTAATTTCTGAACTTTTCAATCTCAAGAAAACAACTTTCTAAATTTGAAATATCCTCTGTCAACGTGAAAAAGAACTTAGATGGGATAAGATATATGAAAATAAGTACAAATATGAATAGATGTTTCAAATATTGAATTTGAAGAGTTCTGATGTCACTAGCGAATGGGAAAAATTATTTTATTTCAACAAATATGCAAAGAAATTTACTAAAAAAATGTTTATCTTCTTTTTCTTTTCGATATTTCAATGTCTTTTCTTTTCGATCTTCTTTTTCTCTTCAATATTTTTCCAATTTTAAGCAGTTAGTCAAATATTATTGAAGCAAAGACGAAACCAATCATAGAAAGTATTACATTAATCATTGATGACTATAAATTAAATAAATAGGATGAAAATACATTACAGATTGTTTTATCCAATATATCAATATTTAGTTTTAAATAACTTTCAAAAATATCATTGGTTAAATATTAATAAAATTTATTCATGGCGAGTATGGTGATTACAATGAGAAAAACAGTATTGTGTGTAAATGCTTAGTATGGTATAATAATGGATTTTTTTTTCATAATTTAAAGTGTATCAGGTTATAAAATCAAATAACAATTTTACAAAATTTGAATATTTTTACTAAACTAAACTTAGAAATATTCTTATAATAAGTTCATCAGATTTTCAATAATTTAATAATGATACAATACATAACAAATTTATTGTATATGAGACATAATAAGTGCATTAAAATGTGTCACATTTTTAATTTTAAATTAATCAATCAATGCTATATACATGTCTCTTATATTATATAATTAATCAATGTAAATTATTGTCAAATAATGTAAATTTTGTACTGCATTCGATAAAAAAATACTTATCGTTTCTTAATACAACCAATGTAGGTATATTTAATGCTTTGTATACTTAAAATATGTATTTTTTAATTTATATTAAAGATTGTTAACATAGTAAATATGACAATGTAAATTTTCTGCAAACTTGTTTTTATCAAGAGGGATTATTTATTTAAAAAAACAACGAGATAATTCAATTAGATAATTTTAAAATTTTCATCAAAATAGTTATGCATTAAAATTCTCTTAATATAAAGCAACATAATAACAGTCATACTCTAGAATATGGTCTATGATCCTGAGACAATAAGATGCATAAAAATAATTGATATATTTTTCTTTGATAAATTTTTTTGGAATTTTTTTTACAGTTATAATTTTCAGGAGGTCATAAAGTAATTTAAAATAATATGTTAAAATATAAAAATCCACTGAAATTTGAATTAATGTTTTACTAAACATGAAAATAAAACATTATCCACAATTCTTAAAAAATATTCTTACAATTTTTACATATACATAAATTTTATTTCAAGTCTCATCGAACCGCAATTGTAGTCATAAAATGAATCATCTGCTTACATGATTTAAAAATATAGGCCATACGAATTGAGATCAAATAAAACTTCAAATATGCTGCCATAAATTTAAGATAAAGCTGAAAAACCAGGATATATAAATGATAAACGAATGGAAATTCTTTATCTTTGAAATTCTCTATTGTATGAAAATAAATGTGAAAACGATACTGAAAACTGAACTGCAATGCACAGTCATTAATTTTTGGTCAAGAATTGCATTCAATCTGTAATCATTATAAAGAACATTTTGTACAATTCAGCTGATTCAGGAAATAATTATGTATTTATAAAAAAATTTATATGTTACAGGAAATGAAGTAAATTAAAGGTGGAAAGTAAGGAAATTTTAAAATATATAAATTTTACTTTAATAA